>JAVQJF010006693.1:0-17509 GCA_036023855.1 Gadopsis marmoratus
CCAGTTGTCCAGCCATCAGTTTGGTTCCTTGTCAAAGTCGCTCACATCCTTCCGCTGCCCATTTTTCCTGCTTCAACACATCAACTTGGAGGACAAAATGTTCACTTGCTGCCTCATATATCCCCCCCACTGACAGGTGCCATGGTAACCAGATCATCAGTGTTCTTCCCTTCACCTGTCAGTGGTCATGAAGCTGTGGCTGATCGGCGTGTGATGTAACAGCTATCAAAATAATTTCCAGAATGAAGTCTGTTTTCGGTGCTGTCAAAGAGAGACACGAGGACATCAACCATGTGGAGACAACGGAAGACTGACTCCAAATGCCTAAAAACCACACAGTGTGAGATCTGTCAGACTATAAACAGATCTGTAATAGTTAGAACATATTGTGTACTTGCCTCTGTGCTGAATGAGGTCCAGCTGCTCAAACCATTGTTTATCAGTAAAGGGAGACATTTCCCTGTTTAGCTATAAACAGAGTCTGAATGAAGGCAACTGAAATCTCAAAGAACATCTAGTCTTATATCAAAATATTGATGCAGTCAATATATAGTATTGGACAGGTATAGACAGTTACCATTTGGATATTTACTGTATCCACAAAATATGGTTTACAATAATAAGCTCTCTGCCAGTAGCTGTTTTTAAGGTGATTTTTCAGATTTTTTCTTTTCTTTATGAACATGGTGACAGAAAGATCCAACCGAGCTACACATGGGAAGACAACTGAGTAAGCATTTTGTCTGACAATAGTTGCGAACGGTAGAAAGAAAGAAAAAATGTTTCTGTCAGCAGCAACTGTTCTTGTATTTAAACACGAGTCAGCCTGTTTCACTGAGGTTGCCAGCAAATGGTACAGGATGGAGCTAACGGGAACCACTGCTCTGTTTGGCTTGGTTTCTGCCCAACTCTGACGTAGAATCAAAATTAATTGGTCAAGAAAAATACAGCAAAGTGGAAAGTTGGCTACAGCAGAGAAGGAAAACATTTTGATTGAGTTACTGGCTCTGGGTTTGTGGGATCCGCTTATTGTCAAACCAAAGCCATGGAATTATTAGTTCTTTTGATTGTTACAGTTACGACCATTGTTGGACCCTGGAAAACAAAAACCCCATTCACTAGACATGCAATATTATATTTCAGATGAAGATAATCCCTGTCAGCTAGTGATGAATCTGTGCCTGAACCACACGGACTTCCCATGTATTGAGCTTTCTAAGGAAAGACAACACATCTCTGACTCTCAGCCTCCGAGCTGACACTCTTTCAACTCTTAAGTGTCACTTAATAGGAATCTTCAGACTGGAACTGAAACTCATGACTAACGCGTTCTTCTCATGCCTGCCTTTTCTCCCACTGTCTGTGTCTGGCTCTGTCTTGGTCTTGGGGATTTGGTGTCCAATCTGTAAACTGTGTGTGTTTGTGTTTCCTTTTGCGGGTCAGGTCCAGATGTGTTTCTGATCTCAGTGGATGAGAGAGCCAAATATGATCAGCAGTTTCACAGCCTCTCTCCGACCGCCGGGGGTTACATCACAGGTAACGGTCTGTCTCTTTGTCTTGCTCTCATGTACACAGCACACATACTCCTTTATATAGTCTGCACTTAAGGTAAGATGGGACACTAACCAGGGCGGTGTCAATAAACGTCCTCGTGTGTGTTGCAGAAAACCGAATCTGCATTAAGAAAACTACATTTGATTTGAGAGAATTTACAGCCAAAAGTTAAATTTAATGTTACGGATCAATTTGAAATCACAATGTGCCTCTGAAATTCAATTGGTTTCCATCAGTCATTCAGCAAATCCATTTTTGGAATTCACCATCTTAGTATGAAGGTGAATAATTTAATACAAACATTCCGTTTACTATCATCAAAGATGAAGAAGAAAACCTGCCCTGTGAAGAAGCCGGAACCAGTGATATTTTGGCTTTTTACTTCGTCTTTCAGAATCGTTGCTGATTAACTGGCTGATGGTTTTATAAAGCAAAGTATTGTGTGGCCTGGTGGCATTATTTATTTTGTGGGGTTTTTTTAACTCAGAGAAATGGTTCATATTTCTCTCAGGGTTTTAAGAGTTAAAGATAAGATCCCATATTTCTGTATTTGGCTTTCTCCACGAGGTCTGAAGTGGCCTTCTCTTGGATTGTTTCTGTTTCTCTGTCAAGGCGACCAAGCCAGGAACTTTTTCCTTCAATCAGGCCTGCCCCCTCCCATCCTGGCCCAAATCTGGTGAGTCACATATCCAGGAAGTTACTGCTATTTCAGTTCAAGCATTTCATTATTTTAAAAATCGCATGATGTTGATGCTGCACTGTTTAGTATAAAAGTCTATTCACAGCATTTCTTCTTACGGTTGTGACTTTTCCTTTAACTCTTCCTCTGTGTACATGTTTTTTTAAGGGCTCTGGCTGATATGAATAGTGATGGTCGTATGGACATCTACGAGTTCTCCATCGCCATGAAGCTCATCAAGCTGAAACTCCAGGGTCACCCTCTGCCCCCCGCGCTCCCTCCCAGTATGAAACAACCCCCGCTGCCTTTACCCCCCCAGACCGGCTTTGGTGAGACTCTCTGCACTGGTTGTGATTTTTTTATTTTTTTTTCCTGTGGTGGTTCACTGCTGCTAAGACAGCACACACTTTAATGTAATAACACAGATGTAATGTTTTGCTGTTGGTTCATGGGACCACTGCTTTTCTGTCAAGCTTTTTTGCCTGAGAAAGGGCGTTGGCAAAACACTGCAGGTGTATTTAATAGGGATGATGTCACGCTATCTTTTCCAAAGGTCATTTAGGAAATGTTTGTTCACCCTCTTTCAGTCTATTGCACCTTTAAGGCTGATCAATATAATGCAGACGTGGTGTAGAGTCATAATGTTCCTTCAGCTTGCACTATGGCTCGCACACCCCATTTACTAGTATAAATATATAATGTCTAATTCAGCACTAGAGAAATATTAATGGTAGTTCTCTCGTGCCCTCTTACCACCAAATCAGCTCTGGCTCTTGATCCGGTTCCGTTCAGGATTTTTGGAACCGTGGTGCTATTTTAGCGAACAAGGGGCGTAGCAAAACGCATAACAGAAGTAAACGGTAGTAGCAGGATGGCGGATTGTACTGATTACCTGTGAGCTCTTCAGGTCAAGGAAAACTTGACTTTTTTTGGTTCCAGCTGTGAACCGACTTCCGAATTTTATTAAAGAAATGTATTTGTCAAAATGCTATGAACGGATTCAAAACTAGGTTCTGTTCCATGTTGGTGGAGAAGCGGAATCCGATCTTTCTCTCGTGCCTTGTGGGACTTTTGACAGCTGGTCATTGTGTATTAATCATGTCTGTATATCTGTTTTTCTCCAGGCATGCCCTCCATGGCTCCCATCACAGCTTCTCTTTCAGGCGTGCCTCCGCTCCCCCTGCCACCTCTCCCTGTCGGCGTGTCTCCTCCGCTCGTCTCGTCCGCCCCGCCTCCCCTCCCCCAGCCCATCGCCAACGGAGCTCCTCCCACAGGCATGATGCAGCCCATCTCAGGCTTCTCCCACGGAGGTAACATGCTGTAACAACACAGGCAAATATTTATGTGAAATATTTATGTTGCGTCTGTAGCAATCGTGGGTGTTGGCAAAGCTTCTATTTCCACATAATAAACACATTCATATTTATGTGTCTGGTATGTTTTCATGTATGAAAGCTGTATTAGCAGTTTTAAATTCCGTGTTTGAATTTGTTGTTGACTGACTGAATTTAATGTCACACCATAAAATAATTGCATTACATGACATGACATGTTGCATGCACTGCTTCAAGTTTAGACTAAATTATACTCTTTTCTGTTTCCCTCAGCTCCCTCTGTCAAGTCTGCTTCGTTTAATCGTTCCAGTACCAAGTTGCAGAAGGGGCCGTCCTTGGACGCTGCTAGGTAGGCCACATAATCACAAATGGTTTTATAATTTTGCCTGATAACGATGTACTACAATGAGAAAATTTCAGGTAAAACATTTTTTTTTCTCATAGTTTCCCTCAGTGTCCCACAATGAAGCTGTTAGCTAGTGATTAATCTGTTGTTTCTCTTTTTATGTCTTTTGACATTCTTGTATAACGTTAATATGAATGCAGGGTGTATAATTAAACCACTCAAGGAGTTTTGGAGCGTCTTGAATGTGCATCCTACATTATATGTGCTTATATTTCCCTTTGGCCTGCTCCATTGTAATCTTTTCATTCAGGGTATCCGCGGGGTCTTAAAAAGAATTAAAAGGTATTAAATCAGTTTAGCTAAAATTATGACCCTTGAAAAGTATTAAAACATCTTAATCAGCATTTTACGAGGTATTCATTTTTTGGAACATAGATTCAGACAGACTGCCTATGATTTATTATCATTTATGTTGTATTTCGTAGGCCAAATGGAAATGTTTGTTAATGAAAATGTTTTGTTAATGTGAGAGTGAGAGCATGTGACTGTTATTACTTTTAATAAACCTTGCCTTTTGGACTGTTTTGCAATCTCAAAATAAATGTACTGGTATAGTTCTGTAAATGTAAGGTGTGTTGCTGATAACCAGTTACAACTTGTGGCGTTGCAGTCTTAAAATATGTGATAAAGGTTTGGAATTTAACTCCCAGGATTCCTGCATGTACCCGGTCATTGCTTCTCTTATCACTTGACTCTGTTCTGCATTTTCTGTTACTCGTCCCAGTGTTCAGCCCCCCCCTGATTGGGCCGTCCCTCAGTCTTCCAGGCTGAAGTACAGGCAGCTTTTTAACTCCCATGACAAGATGATGAGTGGACACCTCACAGGTACTCACGCGATGATCTTTCTGTCAGGTTTTCTCACAGCATTACATGTGTTTGGTGATTTAATTTCTCCACGTTTTGATGTGTGTCTGTGGTCCAGGACCCCAGGCTCGCACCATCCTGATGCAGTCCAGTCTTCCTCAGGGCCAGCTTGCTACAATATGGTCAGTACATTGAAGTCCATTTAATCTAAAAGGGGAGTGCAGACTTAGGAGAATTTAGTCCTTAAAATGTGGAATTTGTTCGATATTTTTTTCAGGAGTCTATCGGATATCGACCAGGATGGAAAGCTAACGGCTGAGGAGTTTATCTTAGCCATGCACCTCATAGATATGGCCATGTCAGGATTACCGCTTCCGCCTGTGTTACCACCAGATTACATCCCACCCACATTCAGGTAAATGCTGCAACTAAATACCTCGTTACTAAATGATAGCAGTATGTTAGATATGTACTTTGTTATGCAATAGTTGCACATAACTGTACATTTGATTTAACAGCAGTTGATGTTTGTTGCAAAGTTTCAAGTTAAACTAGAGGTGAACTCCATGAACCAGTTTTTACTTTTTCATGGCAAAGAAACATTATAAATGTGATAAATACAACATATTTGTTATCCGTTAGTGTTAATATTGCAGTGGTGATGTTCAATTGTGAACATAAATAGAAGTAATAAAATGTGTTCCCCAAATGTATCTAGTGATGACACTGACAGTGTGTATTGATCATTTGCATTGTTTTTACGATGTGCATGCATGTGAAGGTTTTTTGTTTTGTTTTGTTTTTTTAAAGGCGTGTGCGGAGTGACAGTGTTCAGTCGGACCAGAAGAGCGTCCAGGAGGAGGCAGAGGAGGAGATGGAGGCCAGCCAGGAAAAGAAACTACCAGGTGATTAGTCCTGCACATGACTTCATATTACTGGTCAAAGTGGGACTAGACCTGTCCTCAGCTATGTTGGCTTCAGGACCCTACTTATTTATAAACAAGACTGCTTCAAACTGCTGCAAAGGTTTTTTCAAACACCGATCAGAAACGATCTGTCAGCTGCCTCCGCACCATAAAACTCTTCTGCTTCTACTTGTGTTCAACTGGCCCACAAAACAACAGCAGCGTTCTTAATGTGAACCGCAGTCCACTTTGCTTTTCAATCCACTTTTATTTTCAATCGGTTTTCTAGTCACCCCGCTCCCCCCATTGATTTTCATGTGGGGGGGAAAAAAGGGTTTTTGGAGATTTAAAATAAAGCAGTAGTGTGGAACTTTTGCCACGTTTCCGTTTTTAAAAATGTTGGAATTATCTTGATTGTGCGCTGCTTATATAAGCTCCCTTTTGTATCACCGCAGTAACGTTTGAGGATAAGAAGAGGGAGAACTTTGAGCGAGGAAACCTGGAGTTGGAGAAGAGACGTCAGGCTCTGCAGGAGCAGCAGAGGAAAGAGCAAGAGAGGCTGGCTACGCTGGAGAGAGAGGAACATGAGAGGAAGGTAGCCTATATTGCCCATGGGTTATGGCTTGTATATAAGGCTGTAAAATATTTGCATTCATAATAGCCCCAGTGCTTTGACTGCAACAGCCACAATATCCCATGTCTTTGAAACGTATCAGTAAGTTAATTACATTTACGACAAATGTTAACTAGGAGGGAAGGAAAATGCATTGTCTAAATAGAGTTCTTTGTTCTGCCTGCTGACCTCTGTATGCCTGTGTTTCAGGAGCGTGAGCGTCTGGAGCAGGAGAGGAGACGACAACATGAACTAGAAAAACAACTGGAGAAACAGAGAGAGCTGGAGAGGCAGAGAGAAGAGGAGAGGCGCAAAGAGATAGAGAGGAGAGAGGTATGAAGGAGGGAAAAAATGACATTTTATTTGAAGAGTTATGGTTGAGTTGTAATTACATCTGCCGCAGGTAACTTGGAGGCCTTTAACTGCTCACCACCACCCTCTTTAAATCTCAACTCTTACAGTATTAGCCTTATTTACAGTCCTACATTGGATGGCTTGTATAAAATGTAGTGTGTAATATAGGATGTGATGTGAAATGCAGTTGCAGTTCTTTTAGCCATGATGTTTCGTTTTGTGAAAACAAACTTATCTTATTGTTTGGTCTCTTACAGGCTGCTAAGCGCGAATTAGAGCGTCAGCGTCAGCTGGAGTGGGAGCGCCAACGTCGCCAGGAGCTTCTCACTCAAAGAAACCGAGAGCAGGAGAGCATAGTGCTGCTCAAAGCCAGGAAGAAGACCCTGGAGTTTGAACTGGAGGCTCTGGTAATCAAGCATGCTCACCCACACCTTGTCACATAATCAAACATGCTGTGTGAGCGCAGATGGAGCTAGTGACAGTAGGCTATTGTGACAGTCGTGGGCATGAAGGTTTCTTCCAACATAAACGAAAAGCAGTCACCTAATGCCCACAGGAGGAACAGAACAGCTGTAAACTTTGTATTCTCTGTGAACTTAATAGTACATTCCTTTCCAACACTCTGTCCCAATCTCTAGAATGATAAGAAGTCCCAGTTGGAGGGCAAACTGAAGGATGTCCGGTTTCGTCTCTCAGCCCAGCGGAGAGAGGTGGAGCAGACCAATCAGACCAGAGAAACGCGCATTGCTGAAATCACGCTGCTACAGCAGCAGCTGCAGGTACGGAAAAACAGATTTGTCAGACAGAGTGGTGTCAACGGAGCCATTCATGTAACAAACAGTCCTTCTAGTACTATTGTGATCTACGATTTTTAATAACCGTGTATGTATTAAAGAAGGGGAAATGACTTATGAATATGTGATCATGATTTCTGTTCTTTTTCTTGGTTGTCTGCAGGACTCCCAGCAGTGGCTGGGGAGGCTAATTCCTGATAAACAGAGTCTAAATGACCAGCTGAAACAGGTTCAACAGAACAGTCTTCATCGTGAGTACTACATTTACTAAACACACACTTAAATATATACATTGCATATGATTATTCGTGCCGTGATGTTAGAGAGCGTTCTTGATTGGATTCATGTTGAGTTGCATCATTTAGTATGGTTGTGCAAGTTGTCATACTCTGTGTTTGACCTTTTGTTTCTACAACTACAGTAATGAAGGTCTTGTAGAGTGGGGCGGATTCCATCAAGTATTTTGATGTATCTACTCTGTCAGGTTGTTGGAACAATTCACAGTAACTCCAAATTTTGTGGTTTTAATATATGAATTTCATCTGATGGATGAATGTAATAAAAATGTATGGTGGTCGAGCTGAAAGCAGCAGTGTTTTTCTTAGCGCTTGATAAGTTCCTACCTTTCCAGATACTATGTGTATAATACGAGCACTGGTTAACTGGCTCTCTGGTTACCATAATGTACTGAAGCTTAGCAAAATGTATTACAATACATTTCACACAAACTTGTATACTTGAAAACTTGAGTATCTCTCTGACTAATTATCTTGACCTGATCTCTTGCTGTCTGTGTGTTTAGGTGACAGTCTGTCGTCCCTGCAGAAGGCTATGGAGCAGAAGGAGAGCAGCAGACAGCAGCTCAGAGAACAGCTAGATGCTGTGGAGAGAGAGACGAGGGCCAAACTGCTGGAAATAGACGCTTTCAACACCCAGCTGAAGGTAAACGAACACTTTAATACAGGACAAGAGGGAAAGGTCACATCTATACTTTTGGAAAATAAAGCCAAATACTTAAATTAACTACAATATTACCATAATGAGCTAAATAGTTAACTAACTTAGCAGAGTGCAGCTAGATGCTGTGGACTGGTTAATGTCAGCTACTAGTACATGCTGTCATGACAAATAACGAATGAGCAGAAAACAAAGTTGAAATTGACGTGAATTTAGAACACGGTTACCCAACAATAATTCATGAAAGTACGAGAATAAGCTTTAAAAGTGTGATTATTTGCTTGCATGTTTGTATTGTTTATTTCTAAACTAAAACTTAATCTAACCAAGCACTAATCCCAAGTGCACTCTCGGTATGCTCATGAAAGTGGGAGGATAATACAGAGTTTCCTCTCAAGTCTCTCAGCTGTGCACGGAAATCAATTGCAGGGCCTTGTCTTAGAAATGTTTTCAGATGGATACTAAAAGTACAAAAAATTTTATTATTACATGTCACCCACCATGCAACAACATTGCCTCAATTTCATAGATGGTAGCAGAAGTGTTTTACGTTCATGTAACATGAAAATGAAGTCGTGGCATGTGCTGGTCAATTTAATAATATGGATTTGCTGTTAGTATTGATGCCTTGCTGTAGTGCTTTATACATTCAGCTAAATCTATTTAACTCAATAGCCAATTAACTAACGAGCTAGCTTGCTAACACCGTAATTGTTTTGCTAAATGAAACATTGGATTGGTGCTGTGACTGTAGCTTTATATCCCGCCCTGTCTCGTCCTCATAACCCCATCCTCACACTCGCTTAATATAGTCACAATGTTCATGTTTGCCGACGTGTTTAAAGTTTTCTTATTTATATATCTGGCCGTTGTTTATCTGTTTGTATTTATATTGGTGTGTTGTTATTATTATTATTATGTATTCATGTTGTTTGCAGTGTATTTGGAGAGAGCTAGCTGTGCACAGGAACACTGAGCGGTTTCCCTGCTTCATGTAGCCTTCACCAACAATATACAACTGAGAGAGAACAATGGAAGGTTTTGTAAAAGGGTTCGAGCACAGCAACCCAGATCACTGAGTCAGGTCAAAGACAGGAGCGTTAGTCTGTTGCCAACGAGGAGGGGAAGTGAGGAAAGCAGAGACGACACAGACCACAATAAATTGGTTTTCAAATGGCTAATCTAATGAAGTTGGTTCTCAGTCTTCTTCACTATAGTCAGCACAACACAGTGATTTGAGGAAGTGGCGTAAAGCCTTTGAGCAACACACAAAACCAGCTGTGTTGGAAATCAGTTTCCCCCAGAGTGAAGTGCAGTCATGTCTCAGTGGTGTAATTCTTTGCTAAACAGAGGCATAGGGCACCGAGATGTGAACAATATTTGATTACACTGCTGTCCACCTTCCTTTCTACACCACATCCTCTCCCCAAAATCTTCTCTCGTCACACTACTGTGCCTCCTCTGTCCTCTGTACCCTCTTGGACTCTTCGTCTCCGATGCTCCATCTGCCCTTTTGCTGATTCTACTCGCTGTCCTCCTCCTGTGTTTTCTTCCTGCTTTTTTCACCCCATATTTCATGACCTCTTGCCTTCGTTTTCTTCCGTATTATATTCTTTGTTTAATCCACATAATAAACCCTTCTTCCTTCTATATTTTCTACCCCTTTTATTCATCTCCTACACTGGCCTTTTGCGCCCTTGCCCATGCCAGTCTCTGTGTGAGTTCTATGCCAACCACTGTGCCAGGATAGAAGCCCTACGACGCCAGCTACAGGAGGAGCAGAGAGGGAGACAGGTAGAGCACACTGCCACTGCTGGACTGGGGTGGTACTGCAGATGAAATATACTGTGTAATAATATCAAATCATATGACAAACACACTGTAACTTATGGCAGACCTGGAGTATAGAGCAGCTTTTGCATTTGGATTGGATTGTCTGATTTGGCAAACTATTTGTGAAGGGCTTACAAGTAAACCATAGTACACACTCTTATCACACTACTAACCTGCAAGCTTAAAGTATTTTAGGCACTTTAGGAGGCTTTGCTATGTTTAACATCTACAAACCAGACTTTTAAAACGCGTGGTTTGTGCAGACCTTCCTGTTTAACATGTGTAGTGCACTGTGATGCCCCTGTCAGGCAGCTAGATGTATTGCAGTGAGTGGTTTGACTACTGAACAGACACTCACACACACACGTACTGATTCTGGTTAGCTGTTTTTATTTTATTTTATTTTTTAGAGTCCGTTACAGTCACGCATTACTCACTAATCCAGAGAAAATAAATGCATTGGTAGTGAAACTCAAGCATTTGTGACTCATTCAAAAATAGGAAGGAAGGAAAGATAAAATGGGGAAAAGGTTATTTTACAGATTTAGCAAATTATTGTGGAACAAGTAGATGAGCACATTTGCTTAGAGTTGGTAGCCAGAAACTGAGTAAATGTAGACAAATTGCATCAACCGAATTAAACTATTATCTACTATCCAATGCAGATAGGTCAGTTAAAGAATCTGCACCAAATAACATGACAACCGGGCTGTTGCTAACTTGCAGTTGTAACAGTGCATTGCTCATCACAGTGAGTCACGGGAGCCTCTCCTCGCATGAGTCAAGGCCTCATTGTGCTCCCTGTTTTGTTTTTTTTTTTGTTTAATCTCTGCTGAAAGAAAATGAGCAGGCTTGCGTCAGAGATTAAAATATTTATTACTTAGCAATGTCAAATTTCCACATAAGAGGCATGCTCTGTTACAGTGACATGCAAGAAATGTAATTACAGCTGAATGCACAAGACCAGAACTTACCCAGAATAACCAATATGTCTAATATTATTTTCTCATATTTGAACTTAAATTACACATTATATTTTAGATGGTATTAACAAAGGCCACAACTAAGAGGACTTAAAGAGTGCAATGTTGCAAACATCAGATTTTTCAGAGACCTCCGAATTACTTGCCACGTGCAGAGAAGCTGCTGACAAATAAATTCACTTTAATACCTTGATTGGTCAAAGTGTGTTAATGTGGACTGAACCAGTCACTGTCTGTGATTGTGTGTCTGTCAGACCGGTTGATTCTCTCTCTGTGTGTATATGTGTATACTATATGTGTGTTTCAGTGCCAGGAGCAGGGACAGCTACAGGAGTGTGTGTCAGCCGTCAGGGTGTGTCTGGCTCGGCTAGACTTCGTTATAAAGGTCCACACACCAACCCAGCCTCCCTTCCCCTCCCCACCCTGCCCCGCTCTCTGTCCCGCTCTTCTCTCCTTTTCATCTTCTGTATCTTTCTTTCTTGTTCGTCTCCCTGTGACTCTTCATCCTTTCTTTCTCGAATCACCTTTGTTTCCTCTCATTCCTCTTATTCTCTCCATCTTTTACCCTCTTCTTCATATCCCGCTCTCCTCCCCTTGTCCCATACACATTTTCTATCCTCTATTGCCCTTCTCTTTGCCAAGCTGGTGTTAGCTCACTATTTAGCCATCTGGCTAACTATGCTCCCCTGGTTAACACTGTACGCAGTTGTCATGCTAAACTAGCGGTCTTGCTAGGTTAGCTGGTGTACTAGATTAGGTGAATTTATGCTGCCGCTGTGCTAGCCTACTTTACTAGATCACTACACTGTACTTTAATGCTACTGCCTGTATGCTACCAGATGATGTTTCAGCCAGACAAGTAGAACCTGGTAGATATTTATTAGGATAATATGCTGATAAACTAGAATCTGAATACGGTAAGCTTTACTTTAATTGGTTGAATGTGTGTTTGGGTCTAGTCTGTGCATGTAGGATTGTATGCTTGGCATGCTGCGTTGTCTCATGTCCTCCACTTCCTGTTTCAGGTGATTTTGGAATTTGCTCCCTCTCCAGAGTTGTAGTTTTACTCCTCCGTCAGTCTCTTCTTACTGATTGGTTTTTGCTTGTTTCTGAAGGTTTCCTCGCGTCGGTTGTTTGGCTGAAACACGACAGCTGCCTTGTGTTGTTATAGTAACAGAGTGTGTTCTAATGGCACAGCTGGTTGTCATGACTACACAGAACTGCCCACCCCACTGCATCCCCCTGACCCCACCCTTTTTTTTTGTTTTGTATCTAACCCCTCCCACAAGCATACTATGCCTTGTGCAAGCTCCGCCCCCACCGCCATGACCGGAGCCCTGTTTCTTGGGCTGCGTTAGCGCCAACCTCCAGTAGTAACAAATAGGATTTTAATTTCCAACAATCCCCAAACTTGCAAACTTAGCTGCTCAACATGCCAAGATGGATTTACAATTATATCTGCTATAGGGAAAGATGCTAATATTTTTTAAGCACTGGCCGCACGGGCCACCAAGCCCCTAAATTTGGTGGCCAAAATGTAAAGTTCCGTAAAAGTAATCCAGAAAAGGCAATTTAACAAACATAGCACAGTCTTCCTTACCTGTGACGCCTCAATAAATGAACAGAATAAAAATATATTTTTATAATAATTCATTTAAATTAAACTCAAGTTCTTTGTAAACATATGGTACATATATTCTCTCACAGTCGCTTAGTTCAGCCTATATTTCCTAAACATCCACTGGATGTTCATGGAGCTGTAACGTTGCTTTGGCGAAGGCTCGCAGTACAGGGATGAAACTTGATGGCCTTGGTGGACTTTTTGATGGCCACGGGCCGTAGGGCCATGGTTATTGTCGAACCCTGCTGCTACTTATGAGACATGATTGGTAAATACATCAATTTTGCAGTTTGTTTGCCAGTTAGTTGCTGCGGTCATTGGGCACATGAATTGAATGTGTTCTCACAGGCTTGGAAAGAGCTGCTGAATGTGACGCTGACTCTGGCTGGACGTCTGTTGTCGAGCCTCCACACCAGCTTGAGCAGCTCAAGGATGAAATCCACAGTCACAACCCTGTTTCGACAGAGAAACACAGGGAAGAGGAGTTGTGACTGACTACAGTGAGAAAATAAATGTGGCTGCAGGTGATTTTTCTTAGATCCTTGTCACTCATTGGCCACCCGTTGTAGCCTGTCAGTGATAAATAAAAACGGTGTGTCCCCATCTATTCAGCCAGAATGCTATGAGTTGCTTCCATTGAAATATGTGGAGAATAAAAATGATTCTCCTGAGCTGTGCGACCGACAGACAAGCTGCTCACTGAACTAGAAGTCCATTTGTACCACAGCTAGAGGGCAATGGTGTACAAGGTGGCAGCAAAACAGGAAGGGGGTTTATTTTTGGGTTTTTTTTTTGTTGCATTCAAAGCACTACAGCAGCAAAACTGCCAATGGGACACATGCAATTGCCTTCAGTCATCAGTAGATTTATGTATACTAGTTGGCAAAACTAAAATCCTTCCCATAGAGCAAGTGGGGGGGGGGGGCTCAGTGAATGGAAGTGAAAAACTATTACAGTAGTTATAAAGGTGAGATCACATAGAATAGCCTGAATGTGAAAGAGAGAGTTCAGTGATACAGTAGTTTGGGCAGAATTCTACTGCTTTTCCCAGAGTCAGAAAATAATAAATGCCTCTATGTATTTGGTGTAGTCTGAAGTTGTTTCAAACAGCGATATTAGGCTATCACGGCTCAATTCTTGAGGGTCTATGGACCAAATGGCATAATCAAAACTATGCACGTAACCTAAGGGGGGTGAGGGGGCGCCTTCCTCCAAGCTTTGTCTGAGGGGAGGCCCACAGTCTCACTTTGATTACCCCTGCCTTAGTGCCAATCACCCAAATTCAATGGCACTGGCTCCTCAACACAAAGACTCCTGGATGTGCCACTTTCTAGCTAGTTTATGTCATGTCATATTTTTTTTAAATTTTGCCTCAGACTGCTTTACAATATGTACAGCACACAACACCCAGGCTCAGGCCCTTGATTTGGATAAAGAAAAACTTTCCAAAAAATTCCTTTTAACGAGGAAGGGGATGAAACCTCAGGAAGAGGAGAACATGGCACATGAGATGTCATCTGCTGCAAAGCATCAGCTCCTATTTCGACTTAAAAAGCAAAGTGCTGCTCGTCATCCTCGTCTAAAAATTAGTTACCATTCAAATAATTGCGATGGTTAGAAACAGGGACATTGCATCGCCTCAGTGACGCAGTTGAAGGGGCGGAGCTTGCCTTGAACACCTGACTAATACATACTGCTTCTACTGCTGCTGCTGTTGTTGGTCTCGTTTGTCGTCGATGGTAACCCGTAGCAGCCTGCCCTCTGACCCCAATTCCTCCTCACCGCTGTTCCTTCCTGTATCTCCCATGATGCCTTGCAGGAGCTGAGGGAGATCCACAGCCGGCAGCAGAGACAGAAACAGAGGGAGCTGGAAGGAGACACACACACACTGACACACACACACTCGCACATGCACACCCCAGTCGAGAGAAAGTCTGCTGACCTGCAGGAGGGCAGGTGAGAATGAAATGGACTTATAGAAAATGTTTTTTTGTATTTTGCCATTAAATGTTTTGTGCATAATTTATGAAATAAAAATAAATATAAACATTTCATATGCCTCTCGTCCTACAGGTTGTCGTCAGAGGAGGTCGTGGCCTGGAGGGATGAAGCTGGAAGCTCTGCCCCTAAAGCCCCTAGCCCGCCCCCCGTCTCTGCACCCCATGCCTGGCTAAACAGAGTGACTCAGGAAGAGGAGGAGAGGAAGAGGAGAGGGATGGAGGAGGAGGAGGAAGAGAGTCTGAAGGGAGCAGGACCAATAGAAGAGGATGAGGGAAGAGGCAAGAAGGACATGCAGGAGAAACTGAACAAGCTGTTCAGCCAGCCGACCGACCCCTGGGCTTCAACAGGTGTGTTTTAGCCGTTAGCATGTATGCATGCATGAAAGAGGGCGCAGGTGACAAACCAAGATCTCCAAAAGCAGGGATTGGCGTGTGGTGGTACCTTGTGTTTTTAGATCAGCAGTCATTTGCGTTGAAGTAAATTAATTCACCTAATGTGGCATCTTCACTTAACTCCAGGGCTTCTAGCATTTAGAGGCAAGGGTAGGACTTTAAAAGTAAAGCTTCTGCACTGCTCCACAAATGAAGACACAAACTCCAGCACACTTTCCTCTAAACTTACTGAACTAAATTCTGAGTTTATGAATCAGGGACCATGAGGCTTTGGACACAAATCGACTACTCCCCCAAAATAGCATATGTTCTCTTGGAGTTTGACCAACAGCAGACAGCAATAATAATATAATAATAATAATAATAATAATCCTTATTTATAGAGCACCTTTTCAAAATCCACGTTACAAAGTGCTTCACAAAATCAGTCGGACAAGTCATAAAACCATTTTTAAAGTAAATAAAAGACCTTTAGAAGGAAATTAGAATTCATGTAAAGTCAGGAAAGGGCCAGCTCACCGATAAAAGTATGTTTTAAGAAGGGACCTGAAGGAGATCACTGAATCAGCCGATTGCAGATCATCTGTTCCAGAGTCCCCCAAAGTAATGGTGGATTATGGATGTGGTCACAATATTTCCATTTCTCTGTTTATTCACAGTGGAGAAGGCTCCAGCACCCAGTCTGTTTGACCAGAAGGCCCCAGTCGGTAGCTTCGACCAGCAGCAGCCCCCAGTGAAGGTGGTCTACTACAGGGCTGTATATCCATTCGATGCACGCAGCCATGATGAGATCAGTATTGCGCCCGGAGATGTAATCATGGTATGTAGTGTGTACACAAACTTAGTACCCGTACACAAGTATCCTTCAGCCATCCACCTTGCTACATACAGTAATATGTGTGTATACGGGTTGTGTGAACAGATTTGTTTCTTTGGTATTATGTGTGTGTTTGTATTAAAGCCTCCTGTGTGTGTGTGTGTGTCTTTGACCCTACCCTCTCTGAAGTGTGTGCGCATGTGTGTGAGACTGTGGTGTGTGTGTGTATTAACTATTTCCTCTCTCCTCTGCTGTGCAAACTGAAGGTGAAGGGGGAATGGGTAAGTTCTTGCCCCCCGCCCAGTGTTGTGCTTCATCCAATCACAAGCCAGCACTCATTTGAACTTTTGCTCTCATTGGTTCATCTCACGTCATCTCCATGTTCATTCATTTGCCAGTGGATGAATGTCTTTCGCTTCGTCGTTCTAATCAGATCTGTAAATGTTTGCTGTGCTTGTTTTGTTTTCACATTTGTTGTGGACGTGTTAACTGTCAGCGCAAAGCTACACAATGTTCACATTACAGTGGGACATCGCTGAATAAATAAAGGCTTCACTTCTGGCTGCTTTGCGAAAAACACATCGAATATATTTTTTATTACCATCTGTGCCTCCATAAATAAACTTCCACGTGAACAAGCAGAGCTAAGACAACCCAGCTGGCATTTTTATAAACACATTACATCCTACAACTCGGTCACTCCTCACTCTTGGCAGGGCCACCTTCTGAACACATTGAATGTACCCCTGCCAGGTTTTACAACAAAAACATGGTGGACCAAAACAAATTAAACAGGAAATATATTTTTTTATTTATAGTGAAGGGGACAGCCACAGGATTTATCATGAGGTTTATTTATAGAAGTAGAATTATTGAATTAGACCGATGATCATTATTAGAGACTGGTTGTCGTGAAAGACATTCACTGGAACCAGAACACACCATCAACAGTTACAGTTATCAAGTTTATATGCTATTTGTCTCACTAGATTATCTACTAATTTGGCCCTTCTACCTCCTGCTTTTGTGGCCCTTGTTTACACCACTGCTTCGTTCTACCACGAATCTGAACACACACTGTTGTGGATTTTGCCTTTACCACGTCCTACTCGATCTGTTCAATAACAATGTGAGACGAATCCAAGTGTAGTGTTATTTATTGAAGCTTCAAGTTACTCTCATACAGAGGCTATGCTGTCTGCAAGAGAGTACGAAAAGTGACAGTAGGGAGAAGTTACTTATAGCAACAGGAAGCTGCAGCCCCTCCCTGGGTGCAACAGTTACAGGGCAAGATAGCCCCACAGTCAATGAGGTAACACCTACTTATCTAGGTGACAAGTTGTAAATACCTGCCAGCCTTTATGACCACCAGGTGGTAGAACAAAGGGGTGACCAGCAGTTCAGGCAGTTCAACAGGACACCAGATGTTTTCGTTTGCACTATCCCAAATGGTCACATCATT
>JAVQJF010006695.1:0-32974 GCA_036023855.1 Gadopsis marmoratus
GTGGTCCCCGGTCCCCCCCCCCCCCCCCCCCCCCGGCCCGTGTCTCCCCATTCCTCCACTCCTCCAGGCATGTGTGATGAGCTTAAGCCCCGACTCACGGCATGTTAATGAAGATGTAATGCGATTAACGGACATGCAATTAATTTTATTTCCTCCTTTGCATTGCGATGACGCCTCCATCAAAGGACACGGTGCTCATAAACGCTTTAGAGAGAGAGGCGCAGAATGGGGTAACTTGGCAACAATGGGCGGACGCGCTCCACAGCTGCCTGCAGAACTCTAGATCACCCACACACATTTTATTAGCACCAAATCTATGGCTGCTTACAAACTGTATAGCCATCTCTTTTTTGGCTTAAGGCTGTGAGATGAGTATTGATTTTGCTGAATATCACCTTAAAATCAAGATTGCCATTGTTATGAATATTCAATCAAGGCTCATTCACATTATGATACATGCAAATCACATTTTGACCATACTTACAGTATATATGATGCAGGAATGCCATACTGGGCAAAGGCCATGTGGAAATTGTACACCATAAAAATCTACCATAGAACAATATAAGCAAAGCTCTCTCTATATCCAACAAACGATGATCTTGGGCTCTCTCAACATCTAAATGTCTGTATCTAGAGAAAGTCTGTTTGGTTACTGTAACCACAAAGCCCTGTCATCATCTGTCAGATAGTCCCCAGGCTTTTCTCTCGACAATTGTATACATTGCGATGTTGTTTGTCTTTTTCCATTGTAGTAATATTGCAATGGTGTCACAGACATCCAAGGGAAGTGCAGAGAAGGACTGAGCATTGCTAACCGGAATCAATAAAGCCAACATGTCTTGATGTGTTCGGTTCTGGGAACAATGAAAGTGAAAATGAACTGTCTCCACAAACAGTTCCTGTAAATCTGACTTCTTTGTTGTGACTTTTACTGGTTCCTTTGATACAACACAGTATAGATAGTTGAATATTTGGATTATTATGAGACAACAGGCACGTGAGCCATGTGGTTGTGTTCTTTGCACTTGTACTGCATATATACAGTGTCGTGGGCATAGAGAAACATGGATGCGTTGCGTCACCTGTTGCTTTTGAGGACGTTTTAAAGCCTGCACTTGGGTTTTATTTGATTTAAACAGCGGAGCCAGAAAGCTGTGATCATGTTAAAACTAACACTGCCGTCCCCCTTGAGAATTTGCGTTCCATCTGACTTGCAGAAACATTAGCACCACGAAACTGGGAATCACTGAACTGGGAATCATCTCTCCATCCATCTCTGTCTTGCACATCAGGTGACCCTGCGGCGGAGGAGTGGTCACAGTGGAGCGTGTGTTCTCTCACATGTGGGCAAGGCTGGCAAGTCAGGACGCGATCGTGTGTTTCCTCTCCCTATGGGACACTGTGCAGCGGTGCCCTTCGGGAAACACGCATGTGCAACAACACTGCTTCCTGTCCAGGTGAATCTGGGGTCACAGGCTCAGGTACGTTTACCAAACTCTCCATTGGCTGCCTTTCAGCGTTGCCTGAATTCAGTGGCACTGACTGGATGGTGCGGTTTTCTCACAGCAATAAGGATGAGGGTTCAATCGTTATGTATTTATTAACATGCTAAGACTTTGAGCGATTTTTCAAAATCTACAATAGAATGTTGAGCACTCCAGGGTGCCCGCCTCCTCACAAGGCATGCTGGGATATGCCCCTGGCCTGTGTGACCCCGAGTAGGGATTAATAGGTCGAGAAAATAAACTAACAAGGTTTGGCAGTGTTTCAAAATGATGACCAAATACATTCTTTGCCTTACAGTTTGGGAATATAGTGTAGGCATCAGGTGTAAAAATAAAAGAAGAAATAAGAATAGTGTGAACTTGTCCGTTTTGAAGAAGGTAATTGGTATGCACACACACAGACACACACAGACACACACCTGCACACACAATCACACACATCGCATGGGATCTGCTCAGCCAGAACATAATCTAACCATGGTGTAGCAGGAACAAAACCTCACAGAATGAGAATGTCATTTTGTCACTTCAATTCACACTACTGGCCAGCTAAGACAGAGAGAGAGAGAGAGAGAGAGAGAGACAGACAGAGAGAGAGAGACAGACATGACACCTGAGCTCGATGTCAGCATGTCTGTTAGACTTGCCACAGCTGAGAAGTTCATACTTCCTGGCTTCTCTATCTTTAGCTCTCCCCTGCTTTTTCACCTTTCTTTCAGCATCGCTCTCATTTTCCTTGCCTCTGTCAATATTAATGTCTACCTATGTGTATATACACTGTAGTATAGAAAACAACAGAGCATAAATTAGCAGACAAACTTCTGAAAATATTTTAAGTTACTATGAAAACTAAGATAACCGCCTTCAGGACAACTGAAATTGAATGTAAATTAAATCTGTGTTCGCATTACAGTGATAAACAGAGAAAAACATTCAATATGATAACTACAGCTAAGCTTCTGCTTCGACTTCTGAGAAATTTGCTTTTCATTTAAGAAGCAATGGCAGCTCCAAAAGATACTTAACCAATCAATTTCAAAACAATTTTCCTTCTGCCAAGGTTCTGCCTAGCTGCTTGCTGCTAAAATGCAGGAGCAAAATGAACTCAGTAACTCATCCCTTTTTCCTCAGCATCACAGCACAATCAAGCCAGATCGAGTCACGAAGGGAACGTGTGTACCGCTCATTCTAAATAATATGTGTTCCGCTCGTGACGTGATTGCTGGTTGTGGGTATTTACTAGATGAAATTCTAAAGCACCGCCTGTCCTGCTCTGGTCTGATTGCCCTGATTGCAATTGAAGTGATATCCCGTATGGCATTGGCTCCCTCCTGCCTGGCCTCTGTCTCTCCCCTAATCCATTACTGGGGCTCAGTCCCCAAACAGAAGATGACAAAAATTCAGCGCTGCTCGGTAAAGCCGCAGTCGACACATCGGCCAGTGGTCTAGCAAACTGCCGTCTCGTCTGCATCTAGATTCTGCCTCCTAGCCCCTCCTGCCTTATTAACAGTCTTTAGCCTACATGCATGCTAAAGTAGCAAAGTCATTGTCCAGTTTCATTGTCATGCTTGGGACCCAATCTTTACACCGCTGCATCTGTGAAAACAATTGTGGAAAATCTTGCCTTGGATATTTTTGCTGGTGTGAACTTGGCACATTCCTGTCAAAGTCTGCATCAGGCAAGACCTCCCTGCCACCTGAGGAATTGCAATTGGGTTGGGGTGTTGAAAGGAACATGAACAACCTCATCACCATGCCAAAACTAGCTACAGTTGACATGTTTAGCTTGATCACTGTCTAGACAGAACGGCGAGAACAAGCGAGACTCAGTAGAATTAAGAGAACGAAGTCTGAGCCGAATATGACATCAGACCATCTTCTCCACCAGTTCTCTGGAACATAACATGACAAGGCGGATGATCGCTGATGTGCTGGTCCATGACTATGCAGTGACTGGGGACACACCGTGGGACTGTATAAGGAATATTATCAAAAAAGCATGCGTTGTCCCTCAGCTGCTACAGAGGAAGAAAGCATTGTCCTCTATTCTGATTGGCAGACAGTGGGATAGTGTCTAGGCTAACCTCAGCCCAATAATACCTAAGAGAGTGCGTCACAGCAATGTGGAACCAATGTCCCTCAATCACAGCCATTCTAATAATAACAATGATGTGAAAATCAGGGCCCATAACTTCTCTGGGGACAGATAACTCAAAGCAAAAGTGGGTCCGCTACTGTCTAAATGTCAGTATCACAGCATGGGGTGTTAGTCATTGGGCTTTAGCCACTAAGTCTATAGAGCCCCATTTTTGGACAAGTCCTTTCCACTAGTTGCTTAAGAGTTTGTGGATGAGGAGGTTTTATAGGAAGCAGCATCCATAGGGTCAAATATGTTCATCCTAATCATCACTGAACATTCAAGGTATCTTTATATCTGCATGCACAAGATGTATACGTGTGTTTGTGATGTTTTAATGTGTGTTTTTTGGCTTGGCTTTGGTGCTTTGTTATATAAGTGTCACTTGAAGTGCAGCTCAGTGCATCTTCTCTGCGTCTGACACGAGAGCTTTGTGAGTTTGCGTGCGTTGACATACGTGTCAGTGTAGATTTTTAGCACAGGTACGTCGCTTTCATACGTGAGTTAGCAGTCACTCACACTCAGTGTTCACTGGTGCATGTCACCCCCCCCCCCCCAAGAAAAAAAAAGAAAACAAGAGAAGTGAGAGGAACATTTTCCTTCCCTGTCGGTGCATATGCTAATCTTGTTTTTATGCAAATGTGCCAACACGATTTGTATGTCTAAGTGCCTCATTTTCCATTCAGTGTCGATATTAATATCCTCAGCCATTCCTTTGATGGAATATTGGTTGCTGCGTTATGTTCTGTTTATTATTTCATTTTCCCCCCACTCCTCTGTTTCCTGATGTGGTTCTGAAGGGGTGTAGGGGCACTGCAGGGACTGCCTGAATGGTATCGCACCAATTTCAAGTTGACTGGGAGTGTGGGGGCAGTAGCAAAGAGACATAAAAGCCTTTAACTTAATGAACTTAATGTGATTTTTTTTCCTTTGATTTAATTTGGAGTAGAATCTACATGGGGTTTGATTTCTTAATCCCTTTGCTGCTGGACTCGATGCCTGTCTATGCGTTGTCTGATGGGGAGTCGCAATCAAACATGTGTTTGAGTGCAGTGCACACAGGCTGACACACGAGCAGCAACAGGACCGCAGTCATTTGGATTTTGAATTCAGTCATTACAATCACAAATCCCTCAAATATTATAAAGACGACACTTAGCATGCTAATGTTACACGCTCAACATCGATAATGTTGTCAATAGGCTTTGCACTAAAATTAAACAACTCCAGTTTGTTTTTAGAGGAAGTTGAGTATACACACACAGACACACACACACACCTACACACACACACACAGACACACACACACACACACACTCAAAAACCTGCTGTTCCGAACATGACGGCCTGCAGCTCCATCTTCCTGATGTATCTGAAAGATCTGCAAGTGGAATGTCTTTAACCATGATCCTCTATTTTGTTTCATATGTATTTACTCACAAAGTAAACTTAGTTGTTAGCTTACCATTTATTCATGTTATTCACCATTTCCTTGTTAATGTTTATTAATTAGATGCTTATGTATTTACATTTAAGTAGTTTTAGTTGAATCCTTGTCTTTAGTCTTGATAATCGACCCAGTCTAACACGTGTGGGTGTGTGTGTGCTGAGCAATATGACTCTTGTGTAAAAGCTTACAAGTTCAGCTATACGGCCCTTCTTTTTCCGCTTCTCCAGGCGTATGACAAGGGTTCTGGTATGTTCCTATAGGTCTAAATCTATCGAACTATGTAACACCGACGAATGGGAAAGAGCTTCTTTGTCTCCAGAATACTGTAAAATCTGTATTTTTCTACGTTCTGTTCGAGATAGCTGATGACTTCTGACTGTCTGTCTCCTGTTGTGGAATGCATCTTTGTACAATCATTTCTGTGCATGCCTGCATGCGTGTCTGCACAAGTTAGGGAACATCAACGGAAAGTAGCTTGGACAGAAATCCAATGAAGTGAAAATGGACTTCTTAAAGTCCTAAATTAAACTCCTAAATTAAGGTGATACAGATAATCAATTTAAAGTAATGGTGTAGCACTTGACAAAGCAAACTAGGCGGTAATTGGTCTGGCAAATTAACGTTTTTTGTTTTTCTTTCATTTTAAACATGGAATGGAACAATGGTGCATTATGAATCAAGTATGTCTGGGTCAGTGCGTATAGTCAAATGCTGCAACAACACGTTTTCAGAAATCATTCAAGCCAGAGACTGAGGGTGCATGCAAGGATGCAGCCATGAACTCATGGCGGACTCGTGCAGATGGCGAACTCACAGACTTGCACACGCACACACCCTCATACATAGTTAATAGTTAATGCAGCCATGCTGTGAGCCCAGATGAAATATCTGCTTATAGTGGCAATCCGTACTTTTAATATGATGCATTTCAAAAGCTATAGAAATAACAAGAAATGAAGAAAAGTTGATATCTTCACACAGCATGCATCATTTCGTGAGTATGTTATAATTGCAGACATGTATAGAATGCATGCATCCTCATTACACATAGCCATATTCTCTGAAGTGCTCTACTACGCATGTGTGTATGCACATGTTCAAATAAAGGAGGGTGAGCATGAACATTTTGTCTTCTCTTATTTGTGCTTACTTGCATTTTGCATCAGAAACCCAGGCCAGTGTGAGTGTCTATGTGACACTTATTTTTCAAGTTCATGATTCTTGATTTTTGAACTTTTGATCTTTGATTGTGCACAGCTCAACTAAAAGAACGATCTGTATTGTGTTGTCTATCTTGACGCCAGCAACTACATTAACATGTTTGATATAATTGCCATGTGCTGCTTTGTTTATCTCTTGGAAACACACTCGATGGGGAGTATTTACCTGAGGCCTGCACTACGAAGCAGGACTTGGGGTGAGCGAGGTAACATCAGGTTTAACTCTGGGTTTTCGGTGTTGCGTCGGTGGTTCACTTCTCACATCGCCATGGTAACTCATGCTGCACACCTCACCTGCTCGGGAGCAGGTTATGTTCGAGATAACAGATCAATGCGTATAAAAGCGCCGCCTGCTGACCAATCAATTCTCTTGGAGAGTGGCATCACCAATTGAAAGTCCCGTGGTGCGCGGATTGCGAGAGGGGCTCTTTTGATACGAGAGATACAGATTCATCTGTCAGCTTCTTGCTAGAAATGTCAAAGCCATTTCACTGTGCCTTTTTATACCAATATCATCCTACGACACAGACTAACTGAAGCACTAAAGCCCTGCACTTGTTGTACTTTTGAGATATGAAAGTAAGCCTACTTACCTCTTTGAATTATTATTAATTATTTACAATTAAGCTTTGGCTTCAGTTAATGTTTTCTTTAAAACTCTACATTCTGTATCAATCTTTATTTGTTTTTTTAACGCGAGTAGACATTTTTGAGGGCTAACTACCGACTGACGTCTCTTGTAAACAGCTGTTCGCCAAAACACGGTCGCAGCCACGCCCACAAGCACGGAACTTCCGTGCATTTTAAAAAGTAGCAGACGCCTTCAAAATAAAAGCAGCGCTCAGTTGTATTGCGTGCACGATGAACACTCTTACGCTTGATTGCTTATGTAAGATGAGATTTGTTTCGTGAACGTTTATTTTAGAGATTATTTTCTCAGCATTATGTTCAAAAGGTTAACTAGGTAGGTGTGCGCGTGTGTGTGTATGTAGGGTGCGTGGGGAACTACATGATGTGATACGAATGAGGGGCAGAGATGGGCGGAGTGATATGATGTACGGAAGTGAGAGGAGTGTATGACGTTGTGGCGTTAAGGTGCTTCCGGTGTAAATGAAGTCGCACCAAGTGAGGCCGACGAAGTTGCCCCGTGCTCTGCTTTACCCTCGTCCCGCTGTTAAGGTTAATTAACTGGAGTTAACGCTGCGGGAAAACGGCGTTACACTAATATACCACTCACCTCTCGCGGGCCGGTCAGGGACACAGAACAGCAACCATCGCGTGACCGATTAGCGTGGTCGCGGTTGTTAGGTTTTTAGCGAGTCCAGATAAGGAAAAGACATCCTGGGTAGGTTGAACTTGCTTCGTAGTACAGGCCTCTGGTCGCCAGTAGGTGGTGTAATACAACCCTAATCCCAGTATCTGAGGACATTCCATCATATTGTTTCCTCTTTAATTTGCTTATCGGCTTCTACAGTTTCCCTACCAGTGCCCCCATCTCCAATTGATATTTTCTCCTTTTAATGTCTTTGTCCCGACGCTGCTTCCAGCTTGATTTTATAGACGAATTGATTGGCTTTGCACAGTCAGACTTCAGATGCACTTGGACTGGGTTTGAGGTATGGAGATGCGAGTTGGATGAATAAGTAATGTCTTACAAGCAATCCTGTAGCGCTGTAGACAAAAAGATACTAAATAACAGACGTTTGCTCGTTATTGTATCAAGCACTGGAGTCTCCTGAGAAGGTTTTGCAATTTGTAATGAGGAACCCCTAAGAAATCTGCTTGCAGTTTCAGGATGCCAGTTATATTTTATTACTGTTGTGGTTTTGTCACTATTGTAACAGCCAGGGCGGCTGTGGCTTAGGGGTTTAAGCTGCTAAGCTGGTAGTCGGAGGTTCGATTCCAGCTCCTCCCGTCCACATGTCGAAGTGTCCCTGGGCAAAGACACTGAACCCTAAGGTGCAGCTGTGGCTTAGGTTAAGCTGCGGACTTTCAATTGGGTAGTTGGAGGTTCACCGACAGCCACGTGTCAAAGTGTCCTTGGAACAGTGTGCCCTGTCCCTGATGGGGCACAGTGCCGACCAACATGGGGCACATAGCACTTTGATTTGGTTCCCGGGCGCCGCTGCTCCTTGCTGTCCTTAGGAGGAAGGATGGGTTAAATGCAAAGGACGAGTTTCATCGTGGGACGCAACTGCACGTGTGAATGTATCCTCATGTTTGATGATAAAGACCTTAGGGTCCAATTATTATTATTTATTCAATAGGATATTTTGGAAATAAGTCCTTAATTGAAATATTTATAAATTATTTAGTTGGCACACTTTGGCACACTGGATCAGCCATCGGCTGCATTAAAATACAACCTTTCAAATCAGGAACAAACAGCTCCATAACCGAGTCTCACCGAGTTGCACTAAATTGCAATTTAAAAGCTCAAAAAGTTTTCATTTGGTGGCCATTGAAGATTTTCAACCATGAAATATTGCGCTTCAAAGAAAAATTATTTGGGATTGGTTGTTGGTTACAGTATGACCCGCAAATCCCAAAATGAATGTCTACAATAATATTTCAAATCGAGGATTTAGATTTGTAAATATAAAACTAAGTTTGCGTGTGTAAAGTTCTTGTTAAGGGTCTTAGTAGCTACTTGCTAGTTTCAATTTTGGTTGCAGTAGCAAAACATGAGAAAGATGAAAGAAAGTAATGACTTTAGTAATGTACAAAAAAGTTGCAAGGAAGCAACTTTAGCGTCGTCCAATTAAAAGGAATCAGTACAGTTAAGTCACTGCAGCAACACAAGCTGTCACACAACCTCCTATTATAAGAGTTGTATGAATCAAATATATGAAACCTTATAAAGCCAGTTCCTCATAAAAGTAGGTATGACTTTATTTAAAATTTCTGCATACATGGAGAAACATTTGTTCGAGTTAATAGTACTTAAGAAATGGTAATATCCAGTTATGCAAACCTATCTGACGTGATTTGGTTATTGAGTCTACATTGTTGGCATGTCTTTTGTAACTTGAGGTGTATTGTGTTTGTTGGGGGGGGATGTCAGATTATTAAACAACATATTAACCAAGTATCCTTTCAGATACGTTGACCTCATTAGATATTAGCAAGCTAACGTTAGCTTTGTCAGTTGGTTCAGTTAGCTACGCACCTGGAGGTTAGTATGCATAAATACTACTTAAAAACTAATCTCTGCGGATTAATGTGTTTGCGTGGTAGAACCCTGTTTAATTTTAGCTGTGAGCAAATCTCTACTTGGCAAACACCAAGTTTGAACTTAAAAACAGCTGATGCAACCGGCTCCAGTTCAGCAAGGCCCACAAATGAGCTCGCTTGAAGTAGCGTTTCATGTCAAATTCAGATGAGTACAGTAACAGAAAAGCGACATCAATGGATACAATCCTGATGCTTCTTGTGCCGCTATTGCAACATACAGCCACATTGATGCCATGTGTTGCTGAATCTAAGGATGTCTCACTATTTACCAGCTCTCCATATCTCTGTACATTTTAATACCGCCATCTTCTCCCTCCCTCTCAGCCGTCCACGCCGGCTCCTCTGAGCCTTCCTTCACAGAGTAGACTTAATTATTTATCGCCATGATTTATTTAGCTTTGCTCAACACAGGACCAGCAATCTCCATCCTGCTGTCTCTAACTTTCAACCCCCCCCCCCCCTCATCTTGCCTTCTATCTTTCTTGCAGCATCTCTCCAAATCCAGTACGTTTTCTTTCTTCCAACTCTTTCAACATAGCTTAATCTCTGGTCTCTCGCTGAACATTTCTGTACTTTAAAAATAACCTCTGCTTTTACTCTGCCTGTTTTCCATTCCAAAGTCAGACTTTCTAACTTTTTGAGCCCAAATCTACCCGTGCGCTCTTCAAATTCGCTTGCAATCTCCTTTTTTTACATGTTCATCTGTATTTATTCTCTCCCTTCGTGACACTCATTAACCGACCCTGTCATTCAGCATTCTCCTTCTTTGGAGCCTGCCGTGGAACATTTCCTTAGCATTCTGTTTCCTCTAATATCTGCCTTTCCATCATTATTCCCTCCAGTCTCGGGTCAGACACCTCCAAATAATTTGAGCAATTATTTTTGTGCATGTGTGTGCATAAGTGTGCCTTCTCTCCTACATGGCACAAGCTGCCAGTGTCACATAGCTGAAATGGAAGATCAAGTAGATGCACTTCGCGGCAAGAGTAGTCTTGAAATCACGTTCGTTATCGGCAAAGTTCTTCCGCAACTGCACGGCTCATTTATTCCATTTTGATTAATTTCAACTTCATCTGTTGCTAAAATAAGATGAGATGTGCAATAAAGAGGAAAAAACATGGAGGGAAAGAAGAGGAGAAACATTTTTAATGCTTTAATTGGTGTTTGAAGTGTTTGAAGTCATTGGAGTCTTTGGGATCCGTTGGTTCACTGTGTATAGAAAGCTCTAATAATTTCAGAAGCAAACCTAACACATTAATTTCCTTGTCATGACTCGAGCTGCATAGCTGCATGACTTCAAGTGTCCATTCCCACGTTTTCTTTCATGTAGGAACATGTAAGTGCAACTTCATTCTCAGTGTTTCTTTTACTTTATAATTGGAATGTTTTTGTGGAGGTCAGAAGGCCGCCTCCTTCGTGGTTTTTTAAGGAATGTTTTTTTGGTTTTTTTAAGGACTCATTTAATATCTCATGTTTCTCTCATTCTCTAACCTCTCCTGCCTGCGATGGGATGCTCCACTCCCTCATTCCTCATCCCCATGTTGTGTGTGCGTGTGTTTGTGGGTGTTTGCAGTGCATGGGCTGTGGGAGGAGTGGTCGTCATGGAGTCTGTGCTCTGTGACCTGTGGGCGGGGCTCCAGGACGCGAACCAGGAAGTGTGTGAACGGAGGAGGGGCCGTGGCTTGTGGACGGCCCGACATTCAGACCAAACTCTGCAACATAGCAGTGTGTCCTGGTTAGTACCATCCCCATTTACATGATACACTCTCTCTCTCTCTGTCTTGGCCTCTCTGCCTCGTCGTCGTCTTCATTTTCTTTCTCTTCCAAATCACAAAAATCTAAATGCAACTGGGCTACTGTCACAGTTCTTGAATTCACATGCATTTGCATTTATATTTTGTGTTCCTCCCTTATAGCTCTCGTAGTGACCAAGTGTCTCTCTCCTCTGCTAAAATGCGGACTAATGCCGCATTCGTGTCACGTCATGCAAACTGTAATTACGAGAATCTGAGTGGGGAAAAAAGGGCATGTCAGCCTCCCATAACTCTAAGTATAGGATTTTGGTCATTTCTGACAGCTATGATATCTTCCTCTTGCTGAAAAGAACTACAAAAGCGTCAACAACTGGTCGCTGCAAAAATGGCTGCAAAGCCACCTCTTAATAAAATTCCATATTGCCCCCTACAGAATCAGTTCACCTAAATTAAATCACTTAATTGAGTAGTGTAATGTACGGACAAGCAGTATTGTGCTTATATGTTTGTTTATTTTTTGTTGGTTGTTTGTTTTTATTCATTTTAGTCACGTTAGCCATCCAGACTGAAATATCTCAGCAACTATTAGATGTATTGCTATGGCATTTTGTATAGATCCCCGGCGGATGGAGCCTAAAGTCTTTGTTGATCCCCGACTTTTTAACAAACATAGGATGGGACTCCATAGACCACAGCCTCACCGAGCTGCTAGCCTGGCTGTTAACGCCTGTTAGTCCTGTTTCCTGCCTTCCTCTTGTTTTTTTCACTTAAATGTGTTTTCCTCTTGACGGTCTGATGGTGTACGACGGTCTGTTTTTACCTGCTTTCACTTGTTAATGAACTGCTACAAATGTAGCACACCTAACTCAATGCAAATGGCTCATTTAGGCTTAATTTTCATTTAAACAACATAGCAAAAAGGCAAAAAGCCCCAACATTCCCTTTTGCTTATGCGCTCTGCTTTAACGCCTGTGTCCTCACTAGTTTTCAGTATCATATTCATTCGTAGTCAGCCATCGGATTCATGCCCACTTTTCGACCCTGCACTCAGCCATCTTGAAGTATCGTAGCCTAGCAAAGCCTTTAGGTTGGACCTCTGCGCTTCTTCCATGGTTGGCTTGGTTTCGATTGCTGAGCAGTCCAGCAGTGGAGCTCTTCTGCTACTCTGAGATTACTTGTTAGGTCTATACCACGTCAGGAACAGCAATAAGTCACCGGTGCAGCCCCATCTAATTCTGGTGTAGAGGGTACCTCAGGACTTTATTCCAATCTGGCTCAGACTGTCCAGCTGAAACATCTTTATCAGGCTGCCATTGGAGTGGAATAGAACAGAGGTGCGATTGAAATAATGTCTCAATAGACCAGACTCTGAAGAAACACTGGGGCAGGTCCTGACCAGCAACTACTGTGATCTATCGCAGGGCAGCTTTCTAGATGCAAAACGTATCTCCTGAGATGTAAATACCAACATCTGTGATTTTCATTTTGTATTTCAAGTGCCCCTTTAGACAACCACTTACTTTAATAGCATTGGCATTAGAATGGAATATTAATTTCAGCGATTTCATTTTGTTCCATGCTTTTTGTGTTGGAAGCATATAAATCGTTTCTGCATAACGTTGGAATAATGACATTAATGGTCGCACAGACACTAAAACATAAGACAGTTTATGACAAAATTAGTGGCTGCTTTCTGAATAATAACCTTTTTTTTTTTCCTGAATTGATTTCAGTGAGAGTGTGTGTGCTTGTGTAGTATGCAATCACTCACTGGCTGAGCAATAATCACAGGGTAAGTGCTTTGTATTTATTATTGCTAAAGCAGAAGAAGAATCCTGTGTTATTTTCCCCTGGTAAATGATACATATATACAGTATGAATGCTGCTGGCGCCTGCCTGGACTAGAGCCTTTTTTTGTGTGTTTTCACCCTCTCTACAGACTAGTATTTATATTTATTTTTTGTTTTTATGTTTTTCATGGCAGGGGTTTTATAAGGTTAATATTTAAATAAAACAAAACTGTCCCCGTTGCCAGACAAAGAGGCTGCAAAGTCATATCTCAAAGGGAGAGGAATAGGGAGACGTCGTAATCTAAAGTATGGCCTCCGGGATGTTTTGCCGTGCCGTTTTGGGAACAGTGATGGAAAAGAGGGGGTTTGGGAGAAAGGGTAGGCTCGTCCTTCGAGGGCCTTAAGGAAATCTGTGTGTGTGTCTTCGTATGGTTAATGTGTTCGTGTACGAGTGTATGAATCTATCACAACAGATTCAGCGTGCTTGAGGTTCAAAGGCAATGGTCCTTTTGAAATGATGAATACCAGCATAGGCCTTTTGGCACAAATGGCCATGCACAGAGAATAGAGATTTGATGGATCTTGTGTGTGTGTGTGTGTGCGTGTGCATGTGCATGTTTTTGTATGTGATTGGATCTCACTGCAAACCATACACTCAGACCGTATACTGCTCTATACATAACATTGGTCTGCTACAATCAATGTAGATTGAAAAGTTCACTCGTACTATCATTTCTTGATGGCAAGCTAAGCTAGCACATCAAAGGGATGTATGCATATGTGGGCAGAGCTGCAAGTGTCAATATGACAGCTGTTGCATCAAGACAATACAACAGGCTGAGAGTAAAATCTGCAGAAATGTCATACATGAAAAATTAATTAGATCATATCAGACCTTTTAATGTCAAAAACTACAAAGCGTGTGTAGGCAGAAACAATGTGTGGGCAGGGAGCTGGCTGGAAATTGCCTTTAACTCCACTTACTTTTTTCTCTCAATATAAACAGTCGGTTCGTAGCCAAGCATATGCTGGGATGAACGACTACGTCTTAATTACAGGCAAATTAGTAGTGGCTTTAGCAAGAACACTGCTTCCTACCAGAGAGCTGCCATGTCCCATTCATACTTACCTCCAATCGATGTAAATATGCTTTTTGTTTGTTGACATGGTGTTTTCTTTTGCTGGGAAATACCTTTGCACATACCGTAGGTCTAGCTCACCACGAATTAATGTAACATGCAGCAGAGCCTTTCCGATGATTGAAACTCTAGCAATTAATCGCTTTGATTACTCCAGATCAGACTTGGGAAATGTCACATACACAGCTGATTCTGTGTATGTCATCCCCAACACACACGTTGGCCCCAGCTAGTTGGAACCCCGTACGAGTCACACTGTGATTGACCACATTACCAAGGAGAGCTGGCAACGCTTTCCCACTTGGGAGAACCAGACAAATACATTTACTGCACTGTACTTCACTTTCTCTGCTACTTAAAGCCCCTGTGTGTAGAATGTCACTGTGTGCCTCAGTTTTTCATTCTGAGCCGAAACAAGAACAGTCCTCACTTTGAATTGCCATTCCTGTTAATATAGAGACAAATAGACTACTACACGGCGCTACAGCACATGCACAAAAGCTGTGCAGCATCAACTGTTAGCTGAATGGCTGTAAGAACAGGTTCCTCTCGGTTACATATCATAGTAGCCTGTTAAAATGTATGTGATTAAATGTTATTTAAATTTTATTTGAATTTAAAGCTGCACTACACAATTTTTTTATTTTTTATATTAATAATTGACTATGTTGTGTGAAAGGTGTCGCCTGCTCTCCTCAGCTCTATGGAGCGTTCTGCTCTCTTTTAGCTCACTGTTTTGATTTACTGCCTGCAACCTTACTGTTTTGGTTCAGTCCCGTTTTCATCAACCTCCCTACCTGCAGCAGCAGGCAGCTGATTTAAGCGAAACAGTTCTGATAAAACCACTGGACGCTACCTGCCCAGCACTGAATGGCAGACGGACAAAGTAGCAACTTAACGCAGTGCAGCATTTAGCGCCTAAAGAGCCAGATATTTCCCTCAAGGGTTGGTAGAGAGGAAGAGAAACATTAGACTTACTTTCATTGATTGTCTAGGCAAACAACTCTAACTCTATGCTAATGTTGCACTGAGTGTGCTGGATGTGTAAATGGGAAATTGTTTGCTATCGTGCTCACCATATAACTATACTCTTAGATTCATAAAGGGCTGCGGGCTGCTTGAACATTTAAGAACATTTTGGAGGGCGGTGTATTGTCATCAAATCGTGCCACCTGGTTCAGAATTGTTCCTGGTCCGTTGCGAAATATGACGAGCAAAAACAAAATCAAAGCATAGCTCAAATCTGCATCAGTAATCCGTACTGCAGGCCACACGAGGCTGTTTCCAACCCAGGTGACACTGCTGCCAACAGACAGGTGTTGCAATGTGACTCAATTCAAATTATTACCTCTAGGAATGTGTGTTTGCGTGACACTAGCAAAGAAAGCACAAACAATTTCTTTGAGAATAACACTTGACTATTCAGTGCAATTAATTGCTGCATAAACTAAGTTATGATTAATGACAATACCACAATCAAAAGCACATTTAGAAAATGGCTCTTTAGTGGTTACTACTGCTACAGGTAAACATATCGCTACAGCTGGACAGTAGTAATAGAGATGCATTATCAAGCTTTTGTTGACCAGGATACAGGTGCGCTTTTGTTAGCATGTTGTCAGAGGACAGGGTTTGCGTATGTTCACACCAGATTTATTTATTTTCATCTACAAGGTTTTGGCATTTTTTCGAAACTAGCAGACATTGACAATTTATAAGAATGTGATAACCGGACATGGTCACGGGTCAGTTATTGATTCTTGGTTTTGGTTTTGTTACAGAGTTCCGTTCAAAACTATGTATCAAGAGCAGTGAAGAAATAAGCATTCACTGACTGACTGTTTATTTGCCACAGATCCTCATCCTCTCTCGTGCCTTTCCACAGTAGAACATTGTTTTCTTTTCTGTGACACAGATGCTCAAACTATTACTAGCTTTGAAGTTAATGATATACCAAATCACTATACGCGCAGTATAAATGATTAATCTGCCTGTTTTTGATTATCATAATTTGTTTTGCATTTTGTATATTTTATTTTACAACTCAATTACTCCAGCTATGCTCCCCTTATTAAAGGGGACACTGGGGGCTTTGATTACACCTGTGCATGTCATCAGGCTTTGGTTAAGTTATTTGGTATTCGCGCATCGTCTGACAGGCAGTACTGGATTACGATGAAAGTATTGAAATGTGGTGCCTTTTTGGCTGAAAATCCAACAAACTGTACTCTGTGTGAACTCTTTAAAACCAAAGCATGAAAGGGATCGTAATCAGCAATTCCATAACCGATTGAAAATGTCTATAGAACCATGAAGTGTGGCTTGTTTGTTGCTATTTATGGGAAACCAAATAGCCTCTGTAAAGTTGTTCTCCACCCTAGCTAATTGGATATTCTGTTTACTTGAAGCATACTCACTTTCTGTCTTCTGTGTCTCCTTTCGCACCTTTCTTTCCCCTCACTTCCTCTTTCCTATCCTTCAAAAATCTGGATCAATTTATGCTGACTTCCCCCGTGTCTCTCACAATATTCTTCCTTCCACCTTCATCCATTTCCCTGTCGCTCCCTCTCCACTTCCATCTCCCCTTCCCTCTGTCCAGTGGAGGGCCAGTGGCTGGAGTGGGGGCCGTGGTCGAGATGCAGTGTGACTTGTAACACGGGAACCCAGCAGAGGCAGAGACGCTGCAGTGCGTCGGTGCACGGCTGGGCTGAATGCAAGGGCCCCCATCAGGAGAGCAGAGACTGCGCCAGCCCTTCCTGCAGCGGTAGGGCGTGCAAATGAATGCTTAGTATTCACACTCGCATGCTCTCAAACACCATTATTCAAACATGGAACACGCATTATCCAAAGGTATCTGTATTGTCTTCTCTCATTCGTGTTCCACATACCAGCAATTTGTGGGTTGGGACCCAGTTTGGCATGCGAGTCTGTTTCAACCGGCCCCCGGAGGACTAAAATACTAGCGTGTTGTAATGAGCCTGGGCCCCAGAATGGGCTCGTATTGACTTAATTTGGGCACCACACAAAAAAATAGAAAAGGTTTAAAAACTGCTGCTTTAGAGTTGTAACCTGAATTTGCTGTTCATCAACAACTCCCGATTCTTTTTCACCTTACATGCCACTCTCGTCCCCTCTCGCGCTCCGTTATCTACACCGGCGGTGCTTTGCTCCTGTTCTAGGTGGAGGTAACTGGGGCAGCTGGAACCACTGGAGCCTCTGCAGCAAGACATGTGACTCCGGTTGGCAGCGTCGCTTCAGGACGTGCGAGGGCACCGGAATACAGGGCTACCCCTGCGATGGCTCGGGAGAGGAGGTCCGGTCCTGTAACGAGAAGAAATGCCCTGGTCAGTGACACGTGTGTGTGTGTGTGTGTGTGTGAGAGAGAGCTGAGAAAATAATGCATATGTTCATATCCTTACGTTTATATTATTCATGCCTGAAAGGTTTGTATAAACACTTTTTGCCTTAGAAATTTTTTTTTTCTGTGTGGCTGCATTTCTCTGCATGCCCCCCCCCTGTCAATTCACACAATCATCCACCGTCACCTCTTCATTGATTTTGCATGTCTCTACCTTGTGGTGTTTTCCTTTTATCCTCTCTGTTTACCTGAGAGGTACTCCATTTCTCCTTATATCTCCATTGTTGTTGTTGCACTGATCTCACTCGCTGTCTCTCGCTTGCTTTCGCTCTCTGTGTGTGCCTTGGCCTGGTAGAGGGTGAGGTGCTTAATGTCCGAGTGTCGGCTGCTGCAGGAAACAGTGTGGTTTCATAAGCATGCCTCTTGACTGAAGCTGTGTGAGGGTGTGAATATGTGCACTTTCTGTACAAGCCTGGATGCCACATGTGTACGCGCTTGCATTGAGCACTGACTTACTACAAATGATAAACCTTTGAGTGCAGCCTCCACAATGACCCCTTGATTGAATGAGCCTGTTTTACCCCAGACGACGGTCTTGTCTGTTGGCATTGCAGGGGAACATCATATTAAATTTTCGCTCTGTCTGCGTCTTTCTGTCTCGCTCTCCCTCCATCCCTCTTCATCTCTCTGCATCGCCTCTTCCCCGCTTCTGCCCCCTCGGAATATGTTCAGAGCGCGCTCCCCTGTTTTTTCATCAGGGTTATAAAAGAGGGAGGGGGGAAAAGCAGATGAATAAATAGAAGTGGTAAGATGAAGAGGGAATGAGATACTGCACTGAGGCAGTGACACTGACAGAGAGCACTGAGCAATGTACAAGGGAATAAGATTGGGAGCTGCTGCAGGAGAACATTGATTTGAATCTTGTTTTTTTTTTGTGCTTTTCTGTCTCCCTTTTTTTCGCTGGCTACGCATGTGTCTGTGGGAGTGTGTGCGTGGTGATATTTCTCTTTCCGTGTGCCTGCTAGACTGCACTTCATTTCACTTTTTTCAGTGTATTTCTCATCTACTTCTACAGCTCCTCATGAGATATGTAAAGACGAGCATCTTCTCTCTATGTCGTGGAAGAGAGCCTCAGCTGGAGAAACGGTCTACAACAAGTGTCCAACTAACGCCACTGGTCAGTCACGTGTTGTGCTTTAGCCAATATCTGTTAGCATGTTTCAATCAAGCTTGTGTGAATCTGTGATTCTGTTTGGCCTGGAGTATTTAGTATATCAGTCGTGATGTTACACAATGTAAATGCCTCAAACTGTATATCGAGTTAATTAAAGAAACTTGGACAAGATACCAACCAGTCATTTGCTGGCATTGGAAAATCTCTAACAGGCCTAAAAAGGGAGGAACAACAGACTTTGTTAGCCCCATGAATGTTAGCACCCAGCAGTTCTCAGGAGGAGTACTAGTTAAAGTGAGGCAAAAAAATAGTCTACAGAAACGCATACATAAAGTAATCAACAGAAAAACCATGGGATGAAAAAAGAAAAAATGTCCAACAGGAGCAAAAAAATTACTTAGCCCCATGAATGTATGCTAGCACCCATTAGTTAGCATAAGCAGAGCTATCAATAGTGAAAGAAGGAAAGAACCTACAGAACATGATACTTAGCTAATGAACAGAAATCCAAGGACAGAAAAATCTAAAAACAGTCTGTCTGTTAGCTTCAGCAGAGCTAGCTGAAGGGAGGGAAAGATAAATCAACAAAAATTCCAAGACAATAAAAACTTGTAATGTGGCAACAGCATAGCAATTATGTCATTAGTACCAAAGAAAACACTGTGAAAGAAATTTCAAAATTTGATGTGCTTTTTATGTCTGGAACAAATAGGTACTCAGAATTAAATGCTGAAATTCAGGTGTAAGGCTCACCATAAATGTTGCCCCTAAATAGAATGACTATTTTGCGTTTCGGTATACAGCGGCATGATAATGCATGGACTATCCAGCATCTCCCTTTAATTAGTAGCCTAAAGCAGATGTGTCCTGCTTGAATGCAGTCGAACCTTATTTGTGTAATTATTTTTCACTGTAATGTTAATCTAAACTGCAGAGTTTCTCAAACAGCTCACTGCCAGACCTTTTCTTTTACCTTCCAAAACCAGAAACAAGTTCTTCTTCAGAATTTAAGCCAAGAGGAGATGTGGTTCAGAATGCCTGTAATATAGATGTGTTCCCCCATCTTTCAAACCATGGCCTTGGCTCCAGCATCAAAACATGCCTGCATGACTCTGGTAGCCTGCCAGTAAAACATTATAGCTTAAAGAACATCACAATTAACGTAAATCAATGTATTATACTTAATTAACTGAGAAAGTTTACAGTTTATTTATGTCAATCTATTACTCGTAAAAAGGCAGAGCCAGGATTCAGCAAGTGCATATTTATTTGGCTAGGGAAAAGGTTTTGTCTCAGTAAAGTATTTTGGCAGCCTTCACAAGTTTATCTGCTGGCTGCCATGTTAAAACAGCCAGCAGGTTTGGGCTGCCAAACAATGTGAAGCTGCTACCAATGAAATGTTTGGTAGTTGTAACTAATATTTTACTCCAAGAAAAGGCAAATTCACAAAGCCCACACCCCATGTATTACCCTGGACCTTAATGTTGCGATAAAGTGGGAATACGCTGGAATTTCTGGCAGTAATAAAGTTTGAAAGTCTTTCTCAATTTTCTGCATCATGTATGTCATACTTTTGCACAGGAGGAGGTTCCGTGACCATCAATGGACAACATATTAACAGTAATAGCTCATCGTAAATTCCCTGTAAAGTACTTGTCTCTCTTTCTCTCTTTCTAGGATCTGCTAGTCGTCGTTGCATGCTGGACAATAATGGAGTTGCTTTCTGGGGTCCTCCGAGCTTCGCCAGATGCATCTCACTTGAATATAGATATTTACATTTATCTGTAAGTTTCGCTTTAACAACTAAGTACTCCCCTAACTCAGAAACTATTTCAACAAATGCTATTTATTTATTTTTTGTCATCTTCAGCAAGAAGAAAAAATATATGCTTCCAGATTACATCATTTGAGGCAGTTTGTTGCAGTTTCATAACTCACCATCATCAAAGTTGTCTGTCTCATTAGTGAATGTATGAGAAAGTGAAGGCTCTATCTGTATTTTAAAGTTATTCTCTGCCTCAATTCCCCCCTTTTCACCCATTATGTACCTCTGTTCAACTTTCTTTTTTTAAAAAGTTTACTCAAAATAGGCTTGCCGGTATCTCTAATTAGCTTTTCCAGAGTTTTGCACCCACACTTATCAATTAATGAACATAGCTAATGAATGTGTTCATCAGCCAGACTGCTTTCCTGCTCCGTGAACTTCAACCTTTTCCATCTCCTCGATGATGGGGAAAGGAGATGGGGGTCAGGGATTGTGCGTGGCATAGCTGATTGCACTGTTGGCTTCTGTTCCAACCTTTCATTAAGACCAGGAGTCAATAATTAATTTTCTGTGATTGCTGTTATCTTCTGTTCTTCCAGGCTCAATCTCTCTCTCTCTCTCTCTCTGCTTTTCACATACACACTCTTGCTTTCTGTATCTCTTCCTCTGAAGTGATGAGATCCCCAATTTCTGCCTGAGAGTGCTCCCAGGGCCTCTTTCTGTTTGCCTATTTTAAGCACAAGAGCAAAAATCCAACCACGTGCATCCGTATATACTCCTGTCTTGAAACATCACCCTCGGCTCACATCTACAAAATTTCTGTGATTTCACTGGGGAAAAAAATACATGTGATCTTTGGTTTGTTTGGTCGTGCTATATCTGACATTTTTACCAGCTACATATTTTGAATGAGACCCCGTGTACTACAGTAAGTGCCAATAGGCATGCATTTCATCATCTTGACTGCAACGATCAGAAAACATCGACTGTCCTCACTTTCTGTCTCTTTCTACACATTGTAGTTACGAGAGCATCTCGCGAAGGGTCAGAGGACCCTGGCTGGGGAGGGCATGTCTCAGATCGTAAGGAGTCTCCTGGAGCTCTTGCAGAGGAGGAGCTACTACAGTGGCGACCTTCTCTTTTCCACGGAGATTCTGCGAAATGTGACGGACACCTTCAAAAGAGCAACCTACATCCCAGCTCCCGACGACGTGCAGGTGAGCAGAGACTTCTCTTGAAGCCCCCTCAAGTCACAAACCACGCAACACATGCAGTCACAGACACCCTCTCGCACCCAGACACACTTGCAACACCTTCGAATGTATTCAGTGTAGGAGCTCCACTTTCTACTGCACGGGGTTTGCATAGCAACGAACTACAGCTGCACATTCGCTATAGCCTCGAAGGGGATTTTTGAGCTACGTTTTTCTCTTTTCACTGCCTGTAAGGGTGGAAAATGCTCCTCTCTGTCAGCCATTTGACAGACATTATTTTATGTTTTACAATATGTCTATGTACAGAGGACTACCGTACTAGACTTAACAGAGAACAACCTGCAGTACTGCTGCAGTACTAGTGGTTGGTGGGTACATATTAGCTACATGTAAGGGGACAACTAAGTGTGCATGCAAACACATACAACTGAGATAGCAAAATCTAATGGCCTCGGATGCATTAACAATTTAAAACGTCTTCATCTTGTGTCTAGAAATTCTTCCAGATAGTCAGCCACATGTTGGACATGGAGAATCTAGAGAAATGGGAAGATGCTCACCAGGTAAAGCTGTCTGTGTGTGTTTGTTGTGTTACCATGTGTGTGCCTCAATACACTCCTTCACCATAATCAGTGGCTTCCTACTAGTGTATCAGCGTTCCTAAATGTGTGTGTGGTTAAGTACTTTTTTGCGTGTGCATATGTGAATTTGTGTGTAAATGTTACTGTGGGTGTGACCACACCCCGCATTAAGTTTTTCATTAGTCATAAAAACACACCTGTTTACTAAACACAATGGCTACCTATTAATTATACCAAGTGCACGTGTGTGTGTGTGTGTGTGTGTGTGTGTGTTTTTGTGTGTGACCCAGCTTGATGCCCTAGAGTCAAGGTGTGTTTACTTGCCATCTGGACACAATAAACAAGCAACCTAATGTGATATCCTATCCCACGTGGTAACAGTTTACCGCCATGGAACACATTCAGTTGTCTAGGTAATGCAATGAAAAAAATGTGACAGTGGGTGAGACATGTCTTGGAGAAAGTTGGCCGTGGATTACAGCCATGATGACGTCATGACTGATGCTCACCCCTCTATTTTCATCCCTCCATCCACAGGTCGCTCCCGGTGCTGCTTTGCTGATGAGGATATTAGAAGATTTCATTCACCTCATCGGAGAATCCCAGAAGCCTTTCCAGAGTTTCCTAGTGGTTACCAACAACCTCAGTAAGTGTCACACGATGCTGCCACGTAACAAGTCATGACAGAGATGGATGTAAGATAATTTCACGCCGATCTCATTGTTTAAAGACATTCGCTTATTTAGATATTCTGTAGACTAAAGGTCAGAATTTAGGTGTTAATTTTTAACATTCATTATCATCAGTCAAGCTCAGCCAAGATGTTTTTTTATCACATCAAAACCGTTGCCAAACTATCCATTTGATCATATATTACAGTGCCGCGACTCACCTCCAAAGGACCTTGTTGTTTTAAGATGTCTTACCTCATTTATGATTTTTAACACTGAACATGACTCGGTGATTCTCTATTTTGGTCACCTTATCTTTAACCAGTGTTCCTTGTGTCAGCTCCAGTTTTGCACTGCAGTGAGTCTGAAATGTTTCTGGTATCTCTTGTTTGTCCAGTGATAACCATCCAGCGAGAGCCGGTGTCAGCAGTTTCCAGCGATATCAACTTCCCCATGAAGGGCCGGAGGGGGATGAAGGACTGGGCCAGAACAGCAGAGGACAAGCTCTACATCCCTAAAGAGGTCTTCACCACCCCCGCTGAAGGTAAGAGACTTAAGACCACAGTATCCACTGACCAGAGTTCGTCTAAACGTTTTGGCTTTTTGGTGCCAAACTGTGTCACCCAGGCTGTTGGACGGTCATCCTATATGAACTCAAGACCAGTCGTATTTGTTTCTAGAAGTATACCAGGGTCCAAGAACTGTGGCCATCACTAAAAAGGGCTTAAACGGGTGGTTTAATGCTTTTATGCTTGGGCAGGCCGATATGTTGATATACCTGCAGGTGCACAAGATTTGACCGAGCCTTGGTGCTTGTTTCAAGGGTTTTCTACATTCAATAAAGATGGAAGAATAAAGGCGCAACAAAAAACATATTAGTACCAAAATGAGGCTGATGTTATTTTTAGAGCAAACAGCAGTTCCAGAACGATGATTTGGATCTGTTTTAATTGTCATCCTCGCTCCCAATCTTAGAATCTTAGACATATCTTCAGCTACGAACAGACCAAAAAGTCTGGCCAAAAGTTATCCCAGTGTGAATTCACGCATTCAGAGATGTGTCTCATGGAAGCAGATAGAAGGCTTTTCAAGGACGTCGGAGGGTAATGCGGAGAAGATTTTGGACTGTAAAGAGGCCCAGGAGGACTTCTCAAGAAGATGCAGGTCTTTCATCTCTGAAGAAAGTGTGCCGCATGCCCTTGAGAGCATCAAGTCCTCATGCAATTTTGAAAGATGTCTCTCCGCTTTTAGCAACACAAGACAGTTACTGCTGTGAATTTTTTTTTTTTCCCCATTTCCATGTGGTTTCAAGTAAAGCCAAGAAGCAAGCAACGGGATTGTCCAAACACACACCAAAACATAAAGGTGTGGGAGAATATACGGACAAAGTCGACACCAGGAAGCATGGGAGCTCAAGTTGTAACAGGGATACAAAGGGACTTAAAAGAGCTTTATATTAGATAAGAGAATTACTGTGGCAGATACGATCCACTACCAATGAAGGCAAAGGTCACGTCCCACAGGAAATTACACTGGCAGACTTCCTGTCTGGCACCCTGTCCCCTGCCCAAATTAAAGTTCAGAGAGGCTGCAGGCCGAGAGAGCAGAGCTGTCTCTGACCCCTGACTCGCGCTGATGACAGACACGCTTTGATTGGCGTCCAAGGCATCCTGTACGTTAACCTCAGGGCACCTCACCTCAACTCACCCACTCTCTCTTTGTCTCTTTATTATACACAATGTGACATGCTCATTTCATGCTCTTCCTTTAAACCATCTACCATCTAATCATCCACCTCGCTTTTATGTAACGAAAAAAACTTGTTTATGACTTGGCCAAGAGTTGTTTTTCCAGATTTTACAGAACAGCGCATTCAGATATGTCAATAGATGAATGTTATACTGCAACTAGAGAGACAAAGAGGGTGTTTGCTAGATCTAGTTTATTGCGGCTGTATTGTGATGTTGTATTCTTTCTTATTCTCCACTTCATCCTTCCTCTCCATTTTACTTGACTACTTTTATGCTATTGTGCTTTTTTCCTTCGTCTCATCATTTTTTTTTTTTGTGTGTATTATCCTCGTAGTTTGCGGTGGGGAATGATTTGTCTCTTGCCGTGCGTGTAGTGCAATAAAAGTGACCGGCTGCATCCCATTTACTCTTCCATTTTCTCATGTGATATTCAGCACATGTCATTGCCATTTTAGCATATGCTATTTGGTAAATTGTTTCATTCAACCCGCACACAGCCTTATGAGTTAGGACATTATTAGTACTCTTTGCCCCTGTGGGAACTCTGCCTCTTGCCATTGGCAGTCCATAAGTTGAGGTCTTCAGCTGATTGCTATCAGTTTGATTGGTTCATTTACCCCATAATGAAAGCCTATCTCAGATGGACAGCTTAAACATGCTCATAAAGGCTCTTCGGCACCTTTGTGTGTGCACGTGCGCACACAGTCGCACATGCACACGGCCAATTGATGGGTTCATGAATCGCTTCACTGGGCAGAGGCTGGGACTATTCTTCACTGATTTTCGAGGTGACAAACTCCCTCTCTCCCTCCACTGTGTCTCTGTCTTTTCTCTCACAAACACACATGCGAGCACTCACTCCGCCTTGCAACCACGTGGACACACACGTGCACCCAAACATACAAGCCAGCGACGACTTCACATCTCAAATGCACCATTGCGGGCACATTTAAGTTTGAAGTATTACTCAAGCGGGAAGACAACCAACACGACTCTACTCTCCAATCATGCGTTAAAGACTGACCTCTTTGTTAGCAGTTTTAACAACAGCAAATGTGACGATAATTGGTACTGAAATAAAACAAATAGGCCACTTTGTTCTTTTGGTGAGAGTGAGATGAGATGATTGATACCGCTCATGTCTGCAATAAGCATGGTGCTGCAAACAGGAGCTGAGTAGCCTAGCCTAGCCTAAACACTTGGGGCAGGGGGAGTTAGCACCTTTGCTAGCCTCCGATGTTCAAAGACACGACCACCTCTACAACTAACTAACTGCTAATTAACACGCATCTCATTTCTACACGATCACAACTTTAAGAATGACTATTTAGCTGTTTGGCAACTTCACAATGACAACCAGACAGGACTTCAGGAAGTCAGTGCGTCCAGCTTTTGTTAAAAAAGAAATAGCTGCAGCATTTTTAAAATACTGATTCAAGAAAATAGAATAGATAGTCTGTGAATTAGTTAGTAGTGGAGGAGTTTGTAGGCGTCTTTTTGAAGTTTAAACGGAGCCAGGCTATCCATTTACTCCTGCTTTCCATCTAGCTAAGCTAAGCTAATAACCTCCCGGCTCCAGCTCCACACGTAATGCACAGATGTACAAGTGCTATTGATCTTCTCATTTACCTCCTGGCAAATAGGAATAGGAAGCGAATAGACACATTTCCCAAGTTAGCTATTAATTATTTCTACAAGAATCAACAGCTCGAGCAGTTTAGAATTAGTTAGAATTAAATTAAAAGACATTTAGTATGGAATGGTAAGTTATATAGGACATTTCAGACAATAATAAAATCCCTGACCCTAAAAATGTAGCACTGCTGTCAGTGTTTCTTAGCTCGAGCACATTAGCCTGTCATATGTCGTGCAGAAGAAAGAAACCAGAAAGGAATGAAGAGAGTAACTCACATGGAAGTGTTGGGTTCTATCTTTGATTAAAACCATAAAGTATGGCTTAGCATCAACTCCAACCATATCTTTTCCTGACAAATGGCATATTAAAGTTCACAACTGGTGACTGGTGGTTTGCCATTTTGCTGGATTACAGCTGACCACCAATAATTCAGAAGTTCAGCAAGCGAAGAGTGACGAAAAGTCTGTTCATGGGAAATTAGAGTTTTGGTGATTGAGTGCTTTTGTGGTATTACTCATCCTCAAGCGTAGGAGTGCCACCCCCTCACACACACAGATTTACCATTTACCCACAATACACTGACTTTCTCATTTGCATGCCTTAGCAGACACTGTCCAATTAGGATCCATCACACTCACAGGCTTTTTCATGCTGACTTTGATCTCGTTTTTTGCCTCCTCACGGTCTCACAATTACTAATTTTTTTTTTTTTTTTCCACTGCCAAGATCTTTTTGTCTCTTCCTCTTTCTCTCATCATCTGGCTTGTATAGCTATCTCTCTTGCAGAGTATTACCTCTTTGGCAACAGGCAGACAGATTTTGGATGAGTCACCCAGAATGTCTGATACCATCAGCACCCCCCCCTGTCTCCCGCTCCAAGTCTCTGTGCCGGTGCTCCTCCATCGCCTCTCTCAGCCTGAAAGGGCAAAGGAGGGAGTGGCATCTCTCAACATGAACTCTTCCCCTCTTGCTTTTCCTCTCTGTTTCCTTCCGCCTCCCTCACTTGAGACAAAGTGACATTTACAGAGGGACACTGCATCTCGTTGGGAGCCCCTGTTCTTTTTGGTGAAAGAACACTGAAGGGAGTGATGTTAGGCAAGAGGCTGTGAAGGACTGTTGAAAAAGGGTGGAAAAGTTGAAGAGCAGGTTGGAGAATGACGACAACAATAGAGGAGGATGAGATCGGCGAGTAGAGAAGAAAGAGGCTTTGGAACAAGCGATAAAGAACTATGAAGAGAAGGATGTTGCCTAAAGAGAATGTGGACACTTTGACTTCATTGCGATCATGTTAATTAAGTTAATTGCATGTTCGAGCAATGGACATGGAATGAGGCTCATGTATTAGGTCTAGCTGAGCTATAGGTGAGCTTCCACCTACACGAAGTGTGAAACCAGGATCTTGCACCTGAATTAGCGGTATGCTTTCAACTCCGGAGCATAATAAGTCAGAGTATTGAATGTGTAGCTGCCACATCAGGCTTCTGGGAGGTGCTGCAATTAACTAACTTTTTTTAGTTTGATGTCGTCAACAGAACATTTGTCAGCGACAGCTTAAGAGTAAATGTAAATTAGGCTGAAATTGCGGGTTGATGAGAGAAGTGAAATCTGCGCATGTTTGCTGCACCAACAAACAGATGGGTTTGCATTTAGTTTATTTAAATCAAATTACCCAGTCATCAGTGCAGGTTAGCGCGAATCAATCACACGTAACAACACTCCGGCCTATGGTTTAACTGTCATGGTTTGTAGGCTTCATATTTTACAGGGACATTTTGTTTTTTTAAATTTAAATTTCCTCTCCTCCTCTCTTCCTAGTCAACATACAACTTATACTATATACAGTATATATAGTGTATATATATTAATGAAAATGCTAATATAAATGAGTAGCCATATGTCTACAGCTGTACTTGTTGTCCAAAATTTGACTATATAGGCTGATCAGTTGCAAAATTGTCTGTGTTTCAGAGACAGAGACGGACTCGGAGGCTACAATGTACTATGTCATTGGAGCCATCTTGTACAGAACGTTGGGCATCATCTTACCTGTACCAAAGTGAGTACTTCTCATGTGATCCGCTGTCTAATAATTTCTTAATTTTTTAAGCATTCACACTACACCGTACCCACCACTCCTTTTCTTGTCCTTTCTTTTACCTTTTACCTTTCTTTTGCCTCTTTTTATTCTCCAATACATTTCAAAAAGTATTGGAACAACGTTTCATCACCCCTGTATTCCCTTTTATTTTTTTTTCTTACTTTCCATTCTCACTCCCTTTCTATTTCTGTGCCCTTTCTTCTTTCGCTTCTCCTATTCAATCCAACCTCCAATTCTCCATCTGTCTTCTGTCTTAGTGTCTCTATTGCTTGTGCCTGCCTAATTATCAGACAAATGTCTTGGATCTCCAAAACAAAGTTTCATTTCCCTAGATGTGTCTCCCTTTCTTTTGCATTGTCAATGTATTTTTGGAAGTGTACAGTGGGCCTTGAATGGGTGCAGGCCTAATGGGTCCTGAAGCTTGCATAGATCTTGCAACAATAGAAGTTAGGGGAAATCAGGAGGTTGCCAAAAGGTTTTCGGCTGGCCCTGGGCCCTTTTTATTCAGGTCAGTGCTCTTGGTTGTGGATGAGCTGGATCTGTTAAAGCCCTTTTCTCCCTGTAGCTCTGCTGAATGCTAATAGGTCCAGTGTTCTGTTGTAACTTAGACTCTGGCTTTCTTTCTTCCCCATTAGGTTATTGTTCATCTGTGTTTTTAAATATTTAGTTTTTGCAAACAGCAAGATGTCAGCAAAAGAAAGAGACTCGCCAACATATTCCACTTTTCTTTCTTGTCAGTGCTCAAAAACAGAGACAATTTAAGCCAAACTTGAATGTGCAATACAATTCTTCCAAAATAACGCTATTTTTGTCTTATGTGATTGCGCCTGTCCTTGCAGTCCCCCTGTGGTGATCAACTCCAAGATCCTGACAGTGACAGTACGGCCGGAACCACAACCCAGCGAGCCCATGGTGGTGGTGGAGCTGTCACCGCTTATCAATGTACGTTTTTTTTATTTTTTAAATCTCTCATTTTCCCCATCCTCGGGAGCCGCACTGTGTTTATGTGTTTTTATGCTATTCAAAACACCGGTCATGAGCCTTCAAGATCTCAATCGCTTTAAGAGCAGTGTATTAGGGAGCGGAGAACATTAAACTGTCACTTCCATCATCTAATCTTTCCCAACCACACTAGGGTTTTGCTCAAATGAGTGCGTAAATAAGCAAACAACTAAACAACTCCGAAAACCTCTTATTTTCTTAGTTATATCAAAGAATGTTTCATGCAACAAAAATTTAAATTATTCCATATGAGGCAGTTTCCAGTGCAAGGGTTTGTATATTGAGCAAAGCAATGCCCAAGGAAATGCATTTGTTTAAGGCTTTAAGGGATTTTTTTCAGATGAAAGAGAAAGTGCTGCATGCTATAAAGTGCCATAGTGCTCGGTGAATTGCTGGGCTAAATGCAGACCTTTTTGACTTCCTTATATCGCGGCGTCTCCTGGTACCTATTCAGTTTATATTACAGTGGCGTGTGTTATTATAAATGACTCGTGGGGTGTCTTCGGTGGAAAGGACTAAGTGCAAGTTTAATGAGAGGCACTCTTCACCAACTCAATAAGATGTTTCATTGGCCATTCTCCTCTGTAAAAGGTGGGCACAGTTTTGAAAATAATGTTGAATATTTAATGGTTCTCTTGCTGTGTCAACCAGGACCAGAGGGTCAAAATGATTGCGCAGTGTTTTATTATAACGATTTTAAATTCATTCTCCATCCCCCGCCACTCCATCGCCCTGCTTTAAACCACGGATTCTTTAATTAATTATGGCATTTTCTTTATATGCCTCTATCTTTTATCCTATTATTCTGCTTTTTAACACCCTTGGCAAAGCAGAGGTACCGCAGGTTGCACGCCCTCTGTCTACAGGATGATGTCTTATTGCTGATCCTAGCATGCTGCTCTGGACTTCGAACCGGAGGCTCCTGCTGAGGACAGACACTTTTCCTGCACACTGTACTGTACAGGCCAGTGTGTGGAGGGCAGATGCTCATATGCATATCTTCGACCTATGTTTGTGAGGCTATTTTTAACCTGCTTAAAGGTCTACTCCAGCTATTTAGCATTAAGCTTCCCTAAACTGTGGGGATTTTAAAAGGGATGGTGAAAATCGATCCTGACTTTTAGTCCCTTCGTATGGGTCAGGCATCAGAAACACTCATTCGTACATTTCCCATAAAGCAACTGAATACTGTTTTTAATTAGATCCCTTCCTGCCTGGTAAATGCCAACATCTTTTAAACTCCTTGCCCCCAGTTTATAATGCAGGCTTTCTGTTAAACATTTAAAGTCTCAAGTTAAGAGAAGACGTTCAGCCACAGCATATAACTGCCCTCAAGAGGAATAATGTTTGGTTGACTAAAGCAATGTAGAAAATTAATTAAAACCACACTGATAAATGAACATACCTCTGCAATATAACAAAAATGACATGACGTCGCAGAAGATACAAGTGATTAGCATAATATTAATTTAGTTTCATTTGAAATGCAACCAGTGTTCATGGCCTTAGTCATAGCCAGATATATCCAGATATATCTAAAATTGCTACTTGAAGTTAATTTGGGATTTAACAACTCCTAAAAGCAAAATTAAAGATGGAAAAAATAAACTTTATAACCAACATTGTTTGTATTTTTAGCACTGCCGTTGAAGGCCAGTACGATTTAAAGTGGCTTTTCCAACATTTTGGGAAATGTACTTATAGATAACTGGCTGCTGGCTGTAGTTTCTAATTTAATGGAGAGATATCGATCTTCTCTTCTAACTCTAGGTGAGAAAGCAAATAAGTGTATTTCCCAAAAATGCAGAACTATAACTTTAAAACACTATTGATATTTTAATTTTGTTACGCCATAACCAAACTATACTGCAAAAGAAGATCAAACCAGTTTGATTGCATTCAGTGAACCTACTTGTAACAATGTGCATACACTTTAAACACAAAGTCAGCGTTAACCTTTCTTAATCATTATTCAGCTTGATGTGAACATCATTAGGTAGAATATTCTGTGCCACTATATGGGATCCAGCGTAGGTAGGCTCCCGTAATGGTCTTCAGCTGCAGTAGGTGTCGACCTTGGCTGGTGTAGAAACAGCCAGCTGCTGAAGCAGTGCCGTGGCAACAGCTGCCTCTGGCTTCGATCTCAACGGGGGGTTTAGGAGTCTCCATGCGCGGTCATGTCTTCACTGAGAGGACATCTGCTCCAATCAGACTCACCACATATTTCAAATTTCACTGTGTTCGTCTGTCAAAAAGAATGGAGCTCCATTTTGTTTTCCAAATCTGTAATCTTTGATATGAAGTGGAAGGCTTTTAAGACTCCCTGAACCACTGTGGTCTTGTTCTGTTACAGTAGCTCATTTCCTCTGAATAGCTTACCATATTCACAGCCACTACGCATGAAGCTTTTTACTGCCAAATGGCTGCCACGTGTGGTGGTGAATACCTGGTAGAGAAAGGCTGTTCCTTTTTGAGAGAAAAAGAAGACAGAGCTGTTAAGGTAGACTCCATTATTGCCGCCCCTAAATGCGACTGTTAGAATCAGGCACACGCTGCTCCCTTTGAGAGACATCAGTCGAGCTGACGCTGTCATTATGCAACGCATCAGCGCTAAAGAGGAGGCAGACATTGTGGGGAGTGCACGGGTGTCACTCGCGCTGTAGCGTACAGTCAGGCACGATGCCCACTGATTGATAGTTGAATGCCAAGAGAGCCCGTTGCGCTAATGCACGCCCAGGGACATCTAATGTCGGTGGCGACGGCAGTGGGCCGCGTGTGCGACTGAACAAGGCGCTGTCATCCATCAATCTGTGTCACCCAGCCTCTGAAACCGTGTTTAGAAATGTTGCATCATCCCGTCCTCTCGGGTCCAGCCATGCAGAGACTCCACCGTTCACCGATTCGTGGGAGGTCAGTTGTGAACTGGAGGGGTGACCTTGCCTTTAGAGAGATAAATGCTCATAGTGCAGATTCAAACGTGCAGCACTGCTGATTCACTGAAAACATTCCGTTTGCTCTTCACTCAAGAAGAGGTCATTTTTTTTCTCACATGGCTCACTGGCTGTAGTGAGTCCACTCACAGTGGAGTGGGCATGCACAGAACAGTGTGGCTGTGGAATTACTGCTATAATCCCCTTAACCATGAGGGGGAGCTCAAAGGCAAAGTGCTTAATGCAGGACTCAAGAAGGACCAACAAACTGATCCATTTTCTTCTGCATCGGCCCAGTGGAAGAATGGCAGCTCAATTGTGGGTACCTGATGTAGTTACACCAGTCTTAGCAAGTGTAATGGCCAGTAGTTTCTCTCGGACTGGGCTTGTACTCATTTTTAGCTCAAAGGCACCTGTTTGAAACTTTGGCTGCTTTTGTGTAAGGAATGAATGTAAGAACAGAGTCTTTGATACAGACCAGGGGGGGGGGGGGGGGGGGGGGGGGGGGGGGGGGGGGGGGGGGGGGGGGGGGGGGGGGGGGGGGGGGGGGGGGGGGGGGGGG
>JAVQJF010006712.1:0-14612 GCA_036023855.1 Gadopsis marmoratus
GTCTCCGGTTCAGCCGTTCTCCTTCCTTGGACCACCTTTGGTAGGTCCTGACCCCTGCAGACCGGGAACACCCCACAAGAGCTGCAGTGGTGGAGATGCTCTGACCCAGTCGTCCAGCCATCACAGTTTGGTTCCTTGTCAAAGTCGCTCACATCCTTCTGCTGCACATTTATCCTGCTTCAACACATCAACTTGGAGGACAAGATGTTCTCTTACTGCCTCATTATACCCCCCCCCACTGACAGGTGCCATGCTAACCAGACTCTCAATGTTCTTCACTTCACTGGTCAGTGGTCATACAGTTATGGCTGATTGGTTGATCTAAACATGGATATTCCTTATAGATGGAAGTCTTGGCGTCATTTGTTTAAAAGCTTTTGTTGAGAGACTGAAAGCTCCAGCAATGCCTATGCCCAAGGGTCAAGATGGGGCACATCTGAAGAAATGGGTTTCAAATTTGGGTGTGCTCATTCAACCTCTCTCACTTTCTGTGTGTGTGTGTGTGTGTGTGCGTGCGTGCGTGCGTGCGTTAAAGGAGGGCACATCACAGCAAGACAGATTCAGACAGTCATATTGCATTCTATTTGCTCTTTTCCACATCTTGTAGCTATATTTAACATGTTTGTGTTTTTTCCTTTTAGAGACATAAATGTATCCTTCCCAGTTGAACACGTTGTCATCCCCTAAGCTTCAAGTCACAATGTAATATTTAACAGAGCAACGTGCAATGTCCCTGAAACATTTGCTCTGCATTACCATTTCTGTCTTTGATGAATTATTCCATGTGGGGTGTATTTTGATGTTTCTGTGTACTTCTGTGTGTAGTGTTTTTGTGTCTGTATGTTCACACCTTGAGTACATTTTACAGAGATGTGATGCTCTTTCTGTTTGTCCACAGCTACTCCGCAGCTCGCTGGTAAACAACCGCACACAGGCCAAAGTGGCGGAGGAGTTGGGCATGCAGGAGTTCGCTATCACCAACGACAAAACCAAACGACCGGTCGCCCTACGGACCAAGACTCTGGCTGACTTGTTGGAGTGTATGTTCACAGTTCTTTGATACATTTACAAGAACTATAAAATGAAAAAGAAAATCTTTATAGACCCCCACTGAACCTGATTCTCGTATTTCTCTTCAGAATGTGCAGTTTAAGATGGCAGCATGAAGCACTATTATTGATTTCTTTGTTCCCTTTGTGCCAGATGTCAAACTCGGTCACTTCTCTGCTGAAGACACTAGAAGATGCTCCCTATGTGTCTACCAGCTACAATTGCCACAATATCCCACAATTAATAATCTAATTGTGTTGTTCTACCAGTTAAATGGTTTCTTTTTTTTTTTTTTTTGCTTAGTAATAGAAGTGGATGGTGGAAGAGTCACGTTTGGCAGCTAAAGAGAAAATGTTCTGCTTTGTCCAGTGGTTGTTTTATCCACCGTAGCTGATATAGACCTAAAGTCTTGCTTGCTGGATATTATACTGGACAATTGGCCTGAAAGGTAGAGAGTCTCAAAACCAAAGCATTAAAAAATTCAAACTGAAAGTGCAGCCAATGTAGGTGTATCACCAGTGGTAACTGTGTACTGAGAGTTAGTTTACTAAGTGGAAAACAATAACAAAATCAAGACTCAGTGGGTAGGCAGCGCTTAATGCTCATGTTTCAAATCTGTTTTAGTTATACATTATAGTGACTGTTAGTCCACCCGTTTGTCATAATTTTGTCATATTTGATTTCCTACATGTTTCAAACTGAGCTGCATGCAGTGGTAGCTGTACTGAGACCATTTCCTATTTGATGGGATAACAATAGAAATTCATAGTACTGATAATTTAAATCACTGGTTATAATAACACATACAATTATTTAAATTCTAAGAAAAAAAATTATGTGCTGCGGCAGTGAGGACTGTTAAGTTTGCCAGATATTTATGGTATAAACTGCAGCGCTATCGCAGCCAATCTGGGTTTTTTTTGTTTTTTTTTTACTTTTAATTTTGTGAGTGGGAAGCCTGTCAGGGATAATGTCATGTGACTCCTACTGGTTGGTCAGGTGGTCCTGGTTGAGCTCCTTCCTGAAAGGTGAAAAATAACTCCATGGCACTTTCCCAGACCGATTCCTGCTGACTAGCCCTGCAGGGTCACAATTCCAATAGCAATATTTTATATATTTGAGAGAAAATCCAACATCACCTTTTTTTTTTCTTTTTACAAACGTTACCATAAACAAAACATTTTGTTAATGTTTTAAGCATTCATATATCTATCAGCTTCAACCTTAAAAAATCCTATATTGGTCTGTGTGTAATGGATGCTCCTTGCTCAGATTTAGAGTTTAATTACGTAGCCTACTGCTCTGATATGAATGCATAATGTCCCCCAATATAAAAGAGATGGTAAGTTTGTCTTTTATTAATGCATGCATATTGGCATAAAAATCCAAAGAGTTTAGCTGGAGACAAAATTATGGTTCCTTTTAATTTAAACTTTACTGTACATTCCTGGATTTCAAAACCACAATGGAGAGTGTACCAAAGGTTTAGGTTATGTGCATGTCCAAATTTGTATTGGCAGAGAATGTGGTGACCCCTCCACACGAATGGAGGAACAATCAGGTTGGGGGGCAGAGTGGAGAGAACAAGGGTGTATGGACCTTTCATAGGGAGTGAGCTCATGTGTATTGGAGGAGAACCATTACAGTCCACATTAGGCCATTAGGGAGCTAGCAGCAACAGGGACTGTAGCACAAAGGGGATAGGAAATAGACCATTGCAGATTGGCAGAAAAACAAAGAAAGGGAAAAAAAAAGGCACTAATGCATTCCAGGTTAGGATTCAACAGACAGTCCTTATTACATGAGCTTCATATAATTTGCCTTTCAAATGATCCTTTAAAGTTCGGGCCAGAGCGGAGTTGATGACACAGGAAAGGGGACGTGGGTCGGTGCTGGAAATGAGTGCAGCTCTTCCGCATATGAACAGTCGTGCCCCGCAGCTACAGCAGGCCCTCACTGGCCCCCTGATATATTACCTATTATTCCTCTCTCATGTCCCGCTGTCTTAGTCACGGAGATGAGTGAATGCACCGGCGGCTAATATACGAGGAAAACAAAGGGACAGTCACGAGATGAAGATGATACCCAGCACCTACTGCTTACATTTCAAATCTTTTTCAGTAGAGTTATACCGCCAGTTGCTCTCAATCCACCTTGACAATGCAGTTTTATCTTATATATAATATGGATGTTTCTGTGAACTCTGTGTGGCCCGCGCTATTCCAATTTTCTGTTTGATGGAAAAAGGCAGGGGACTACAGAGCCATCTTTCCCAGTTGTTTACGTTGACACCACATCACTTGCTGTGGCGGGCCTCAGCGGAGGTTTGTCCCCTGGTCTTTGTTAATGTTTTATTTTCTTAAGGAGCGGGAACAGAGCCAACTGTTAGGCAGAGCAGAAAAAGAAATCCACACATCAACTGCTTTGAAACGTGCTTTCTTTATTTTTCTGTCTGCAGCTTTCATCGCAGCTCTCTACATTGATAAAGACCTGGAGTATGTGCACACCTTCATGAACGTCTGCTTCTTCCCCCGGCTGAAGGTGAGCCCCTATTGATAACCATTTACCACTCACACCTGATCAATGAGCCGCTGAGATGGGCGCCTCGGGGAGAAAGAACCAGGGAGATGATGATGAGGAGGGAGCTAATGGCTGGGCCCTAATGGGCGCTAGCATTGATGCAAGGCCTGAAGTGGGCGCTCAGCTGTTGAATGCCTCTCGCGACGGCGACTTGATCGCTATTTTAGTCATCTTTAATGGATGGGAATCGCTACCGTGTTGTCAGTGTTTTTCTATTGGTCAAAGAAGTGCTTGGGCTATTAATGGTGTCCACTTCTGGAGTGTTCGAGGAGTTGGCTAAATCGGGGAAGCTTCAGTCAAGACTCCCGTGGCCAGAATTGAGGGACGAAGGAGAGACATTTTATTCTCAAGCACCACTGGATTGTCCAAATTTAGATAGGTTGTGTCTTAGGGCTCTTCTATCACATGCACTCTCATACACAAACGGGAACGTGCACTAGTGTGCTCACACGTGTGCTCATGTGCGAGTACCCGCACGGGGAGGACATCTCCGTGTGAAGATGCTGCAGTGGTCTGATATGCCATGCTAATTGCTGTCTTGGTGCGCCTCTCCAGGGAGAATCCCCAGCTCTGGAGGAGTTGAGCTTTGCGTCATGGTCGCTGCAAGAGAGCACCTCATTTCCACTTCCAAGAGAAAAGTTGTGAAACAGCTCCTTGCATCGCATCCTGGAAACTACAGCGTTACACACTGTGCTGCTTCATCCAATTTGGATGGAAATAGAGAGGCAAAACCAGGGACGTAAATGCTCCTATCCTTATGTTTGCTCCTTTAGCTATATGCTACACTCTTTTCAAAACAGCCTCATTCCTCTGCTTTAGGCTAAAGGGGTGTAGACGCCCCCCAGAGAGAGGAAAAGTGGGAAGGAGAAAAAGGGAAGTAAAGCGCGGAAGCAAGAAAAGCAGAGATGGAGGGGTTGGGGGGCAGTAAAGCGAGAGCGTAGCAAGCAGCAGAAGCACTCTTTGTAGAAAATTAATAGGAGCAGGCAGTTCTGGATTCAAAGTCTGCCTTTTTATGACAAGGCTGCTTCCCTGTTAATGGAAGGGCTTTTAGAAGTCCCCCTTGGATAAGAGAAATGTATCAGGGCTGCACACCTGGGAGACTCCCAGACGCTCTTTATATCTGGCCCGGGATTGGCTTCTGTCTTAAGTAGCCTGTGACTTGTACTCACCGTGAAGACACAGATGGAGCGCAAGTCAGGGAGAAAGCAAATAAGTGAGGGGGGTAAAAATGGTGGCAAGAATGAAATAAAAAAGCACGAGCAATCGAGGGAGAGTTTGGAACTGCAGCCCGACTTTTATCTCGGTGTGTTTGTCACACTTTTGAAGGAAGTTTGTGAAAGACGTGGTTTGATTACACGTGCGTTTTGTGTGGTTTGTGTGTTGCAGGAGTTCATTCTGAACCAGGACTGGAATGACCCAAAGTCTCAGCTGCAGCAGTGCTGTTTGACCCTGAGAACAGAGGGCAAGGAGCCTGACATCCCGCTGTACAAGTAAGACCCCCAGAAAACACGGACACACGCCAGCTAATTGAAGCTAGCACAGATGACCTTTAACTTTAGGAAGTAAAACAAGCATTTTATCTGTCAACAGATACATTTTGTTCACCCTAAGTTTAGATTTTTCTTTTTTTGTGTAATCTGTTTTGAGGGTGACTCCGTGACTTTGTCATCTCACTAAAATGAAACCATGAATGTCAAGTTTAAATTAAAGAAAATATTTCTTCTTCTAGAAATACTAATATGTGATTAAAAGTAGGCAACACAGATAATGAAGTGGTTCCCAACATTTTCTGTCAGATGTACAGATAAATTATTATTTTTAATTTCAACCATTTATCAATACTTTTAGCTAACTTGTTCAACTGTTTATCCATTACTTTTTGAATAAACAGTTGAACTAGTTAGCTTTCACTTTTGCTAACTAGTTAAATTTCTCTGCTCACGAACTCGTTTTCACGCAGTCTCAACATGTCAGGTGTTCAGGTGCAACTGACTCAGTAAGTGGATATATTTTTTGATTAGTTGAGCTACTCCACAGTCTTTCCACGTACCCCCCCCAGGCAAGCGCAAAAATGTTAGTTTGGGAATCACTGGTCTAATACACCCAAAGACATTAAAGGATTAGCTACATCGGTATAAACATAATTATATTGCCCAATACTATATATGATCTATTGTATTAAATGAAACGTTTTGCCAAGTTTAGCTTGAAAAATCTGACGTTGGTGCCCTGATATAACCTAAACGGGTGCAAACACTCGCATGTGTACACGGTACAGACAAGACACAAAAGTGGTCACACCAGAAGTCTACAATTGCGATGGGTTCAGCCGGGCATCACGTGGGCCACAATACACATTCAGAGAGATGAAATGGCTCAAACATAATTTGCAGGACTCCTCTCCTTGCCATCGGTCCCCGAACAATGCGAGTAGTTGTGCAAAGGTCTCTGTTGTTGTGACGAATCAACACGCCCAAAGAGACCTCTTATTTGACAACAGGTCAAGGAGCAGGTGTCATTTGACAGAGTGCGTTTGAGAGCTGCCACGGCGCAGTGCGTTTGTCGCCATGGAAACTGACAAACAGTGTTTTCTTTAGCAGTTTTTATGTACAATGATCTCCACAATCCAGAATTGAATCAGTCCCCACTTCCGCCCTTTCTCTCCTCCTGTTATTTATTTGAATGTCTTTTCGGTGCCCCCCCCCCCCCCTGTTTATTATTCACTCTATCGGCCCGACGGATGGTGATTTTTGACACAGCACAACTCTTGACTCTACAATCAGCACTTCCTTCCAACTCTATTGCCCATGAGAACGTGAATGAGAAACAAATGGAGCTCCCGGGTGACTTGAATGTCAACATTTCAACACACCCATAAGAGCGGACACCAGCTAGCCACGGCTCAATCTGAGCTTGTGTTGTCCCCGTCCGGCGAATACACAGGAGTCTTTAACCTCCTCGTGAGATGACCTGACCCCTGTTGGTCGATGAGACAGGATAAGACACCTTTATTTTTTTTAATATAACATTTCGTGCCAGTGGTTGTTGGCGTCAGGTCTGGCCGACGTGTGCATACGCTCGGCTCTTCGCGCGTCTAAAGAAATTCAGACGGACCCTTAAGACGAGAGTGTGAGTCACACAGAAAGAGACCAAATGACCGACTGAGGGCAGGAAAGGACACGGAGAAGGGGTGAAGGAAAGGAGTTAATGCACCAAGCCCCCTGCTAAAGGGTTCCCTAGTGAATTTGTCTGGCTGATGACAGCTTCACACCTCGACCCCAGCACCATCGCTTTTACTGCACAACTGGTCTGGGCAGCACACACCAAGGAGCAGACGCACACTCACTTTCACGTGTGAGCTGAAGCTAATGCAGAGACCCTCTGCGGTGCCGTTTCTTCTCCCTCGCACACTTCCATCTGTGTGCCGCCTTGGAAGTTGGGAGGACAACTTCCCAACAGCTCACAGATTTCCTCTTCGCTCTCTCGTCTCGTTCTGTGTTGTTTTGGCAGTGTGATAGATTCCAAGTGACACGCTCTGCCTGTTGAGATTTGGCTAAAACGTCGCGCAACAAGAGTCTTATTTGCTCCACACATGCTCGTCGTGCCGCTTCATTTGTAAGCGAGACAGGGGGCTGAATTATTGATAAAGTGTCATAAGTGACCACATTGCATTAAAAATGGATTGCTCTCCTGAAATAAGTAAATTGTCTGTGAATAATTTAGGTGACTCACAGCTTGGGTCTGAGATGTTTGTGCTAATGTTAACATTTCAAACGTTTTGTCTGCTGTCTTGCACACATGTCCCTGTAGGAATATAACAAAATTGACAGCTTTTTTTTTTCTTCTCCTCTCTGTTTTTTAAATGAGGTACATCTGTACGTTCATTGAATGATATTCTCTTGTCATCCCTCTCGTAGATTTCTTGGCCCCCCCTTTTTTTTTTTTTTTAAAGCTTTTTCATTGTTTACCCTTCTCGCGCACCAAAGACTCGTGGTTCCCTCAAAGACTATTGTCATTCTTTTATTTCAATTCCTCTCCCAACATGTCATTTGTTATTTTTTTTTTTTTTTTTTTAACAAACACAGATCTTGGTATCTGAAGATGATGGGTGTGGGGAGTTGGGGAGGCTTTAAAAGTTGTTTATATATCCCTCAGATGGCTTCTGTGCCCTCTCTAAGCACGCTACTGAATCAAAGCGCTATTCCCCTCCTCTCAGCCCGCCGCTTGAGATGATTTATATTTGCTCCAATTGAAAACTTTTTTCTTGTTATTTCTCTGAAGGACAATGTCCCCGAGTGTCCTCGTGCCTTTCTCCTGGGTGTTGTTATTATTATTTCTCAACTCTACCCTCTCACGCCATATTTCTGTGTTTTGAATTTGCAGGACCCTGCAGACGGTCGGGCCCTCGCATGCTCGCACCTACACAGTCGCCGTGTATTTCAAGGGGGAGCGAATCGGCTGTGGCAAAGGCCCAAGGTGAGTAAGACGGTACAATATAATAAGACACAACAGGGCAAGGCACTGTGCTTCTCATTGTACCGCTAATGGGCCCGAGAATAATGGCTGTGCTTTATTGATGGTGTTTATTATAGCAATTAAGCTCTCGTTGGCCTATTCTGTCGGGAGAGACATTATGCAGAATGAAAATGAATCGATCCATTATTGATTTGACGTAAATTGTGTTATGGAAATATCACTTTGTGCAGGAGAAGAGACTGTGACCAGGCGACACGGCATCTAGCGCTGCGTTTAGGTCTACCTGGGATGTGTGTGTGTGTTTTTGCGTTTGGCTGCACAACGGTGTGTTTGTAAAGTAAAGAAAGTGAATCTCTGTGCGAAGGCCTTTTCAGGGTTGGAGGGGTTGACAATAAAGCTGCAGCTGAGCCTGCGAGAAATGAAACCTAAATCCATCAGACATCTTCCAGCCCCCCCACCACCACATGTGGAAATCCCCTCCACGGCCCCCCTACTTGAAAGCGCTCTTTCGTGCTCTAAGCTGGCGATAAGTTTGCATCTTCCATAGGATGTTTGACAGCTTACTGTTTTTGTATTTACATGACTTAAGCTCCCAGCCACCTCCGCCACTGGGCTGTGATCACGCAGCACGTAATATATACGGCGGGACGGTGCCCAGCGCGGAGCCGCCAATAGGCTTACCTTTTTCAAATGTGTGCACTGTTACCTGGGATTGCTTGGCAAAAGGGCTCTTTCAAAACAAATATAAAGCACTCTTGATAATCCGTTCAATATTGCGCCTGTTTGTTTGTTTTTTTTTTGACAGAATTTCACAAACGGGATGTTCTGAATATGCTAAAGACCTTTTCTCTCCCCCTTTCTCTCTGTCTCCCTCTCTGTCTCCATTTTTAAAAATATTTCTAATCTAGCATCCAACAGGCGGAAATGGGAGCTGCGATGGATGCGCTCGAAAAATGTGAGTTGTTTGGCAACATGAACCCCTCCCCTTCAACACACACACACACATATTCTCACTTTAAGCCCTTTCACATGCTTTGCCTCAGTGTTGAATATTAGCCCTGGCTGTACAGTATGCAAGATGGCTGGCAGAGAGCTGTGGCCTGACCATCCGGTTGGCTGCGACATATAGGACATTAGGCTGTTTGAAGTGCTAGCCCAGAGCACAGGCATGGGGCCTAGCCAGAGATGGATGGAGAACCAATGAAACAAGGACAGGGGAAGCTAAGCGTCCTCCACCATGTCGATCATCCCGAGGGACCACGGGAAGTTTGTGTCGAGGGCTGCGCAAAGTTTGTTATTTCCTATCATTTTTGGTGTTTTCGAGCTCTTTCGCAGACCACGAGAGCGACTCTCCTGTGTTCAGCACTCCTCTTCAGGTTTGAAGGAGTGCGGAATATGCGTTCCCTGTGTGCTCCTTCACTCCTTGGCTGTTTTTCATCTCGTCATCAACCCCCACTTAAGGAAAACAGATAGTGATTTTTAGGCATTTACAATGTCCCATTCACTGCCAAGTAAGAATCCAATTACAGGGCTCTTAGAAGCACGTCCACGTGCCATTTCCACCATCCGTTCGCCTCTTCTACTCAATGCATATGTATGTGGATGCATAATGTCATACATTACACTGACTGTGTTAACAGTTGGGTAAGTATAAATGTTGGACTGCACTCTCTTGCCATCCCTGTGACCACCGCATTAATCAAATGTACAATTTGTTCTTTACTCAACTAATTAGCTGGAGGTGAACACAAATGGCTTTGTTGGAACAGGCCTGTAGAACTTGCAGAGGGCAGGAAGGTCAACCTTTGATTTCATTTGGCTCATAAATGAGGCCTCCAGCCACTTGTGATTGATACTGTTTGTGCGCCCAAGCTTTAGCTTTTTATGAAACATTAATGGTTGGGTGTTATTATTTAAAGCCGTTCTCTCAGTCTCCCTCTCTGGTCTGCTCCTGGCTCCCCTACTCCCTCACCTCCCTCCATCCTTATCAGGGGTGTAGTTCAGTGTTCTCTCTCTCTCTCACCCTCCCTCCCTCCCTCCCTCCCCCCGGTGTCTCCCTCCCGCCCTTAATTCCACCCATTTCCTCTCCCCAGTGTACACCTCTGTCACCATGATTGATAGATGCTCATTGCTAGTAAATGAACATTTCCCCCCTCATAAATTGCTGTTTCATGTGAGTAGATTAGCAATGCCTTTTTAAAAGGTCAGTTGATTTAAAATCGTCTCTTCAAGTCTTCCTTCCATCGGCACAAAATGCTTCCAGTTTGGGGTTTTTTATTTGACTTTGTACTTTCTCTCACCCGAGGCGAGGCTGTCGATTTATATGAATTTAACTCATCATTAGAGTGAAAACCAGCTTTAACTATTACCGAAACTCTGATGATATTAGTCTTGTACTAGAACAGGAACAAAACTGAAACGTTATAGACGCAATGTTAAGTGATAAATCATTTACGCTAATTATCAGGCAAAAGTGCAAAATATTTCTGTCATATTTATCTTATTAAATTGAATTTCGTTGGGTTTTGTTGACATCAGACAAAGCACAAGCTCTGGGAGCTAGCGTCGGAGGGTCAATACTTTTATCAGAAAAGACAAATCCATAATGAACCAGGCCGTAAGATCTCCACCAGTGAATTGTTGGTTGTGCTTGATCAGATCTGTTCCACCATCCATCATTTACAGGTAGCGCTCATTATTTAGAGGTCAAAACTTACTATTCAACCTAAATTAATCACTTCTGTGCAGGCATTTTCATTTCATATTCTGCTCTCGCATTGTTGAGCGTCTTCTTTCTGTGAGAACTATGCAAGGTCAGTCAGCGGGGTTCAAACACGCCTTTTGAAGGATGTGTGCGTCTCCAGACCGCGAGCGTATATAATGAGACTCGAGCTCGTCTGCTGCAGAACCACCTGACGCACGGACGTCCTATTGGAGCCGCGTCGTCTCTCATGTGACTGTCAAGGGCCTCGCTTCATTTGTCCGCGTAGCAAGACTAATCAAGGACATTAGCCCCGGTGTCATGTAATTCGTCATTGATTGTCTTGTTGGCCCTCACTGCAGCACTGGCTACACCATTACTCCTCTTGTACAACAGCCCTACCTTGTGTTACCCCCGGATCGAAAACACCTCCCCGCAACGTGTCGGGATTCATTTCCATGTTTTATTTAAGGCCTCCTCGGGTATCAGCAGCACTTTGAGCAGGATTGAACTTTTTGTTTCTGCTGCAGCGCTTTTCCTGGCAGACAGAATCCGCGGCTCCAGCGGTGTCGGGGAGGTGAGAGACATGGCTGTGTTCAGCCAGACAGCTCAGAGCTCATTAAGGAGACCGGGGCCCAATATTTGGGGGGTGTGTGTGTGTCTCTATAGCCGATCCGCTGGTGGCTCAGCTGATTCACATTTCATTATTTGATGGCCCGCGTTTTGACAGTCTCCTGCCTGTATCTGTCAAGGCAGAATTAAATGTTAACCAAGGCCCAGGCTGGTAGAAACATGAGTGCAAACAAATCGAGCTGAGGAGCAGCCAGGTAGGGGGAGCGGAGTCGGCGGAAGCAAGGAGTCGGCAGTGCAGCGTTGGGTCTAAGGCGACATCAAATATACATGGAAACGGCTTAACCATTTATCATTCATCCTTACAGATAGTACTGTCTCTGTCTAAAGTCTCCAATCTCTCTCTAAGACTCCATCGCCTCCCCTTCCCATTTTTCTTCAGCTTCCTCGCAGCTGCTTGTTTCTCAAACAATGCAATGAGAGAAGGAGCCTCGATCTGGATACTAGCTGGAAGGGGACTACTTTTTCTTTTTCCTCAGCTTTCTCTAAACCCCTTAATCTCCGGATAAAAGCATTGGATGGATGGAGGCAGAGTAAAGTACAGTATGCAGAATCTCTATTCACTGGTTTGAGTCTTTTGTGTGCCCTTTGGCATGGCGGGGAAATCCCTTCCATCAGCAGCGCTATACAGGCGCACTATTGGCTTGTTGACTGATGTGCTTCGCGTGAGCTGTAGGTGATAGACTCAGCCGGTGCAGTCTATTGTGGAGGCGTCTCGCAGCCTGAGCTTAGGCTGAGTGGTGAATGCCAAAGTGAGAGGACACTGTATGTTCTTGTGCACTTAAAAGCGGTGCTGATCCCTCATCACAGATTCCACATCCCAGCGCTGCTGTCAGCGGGCACAACAGTGCCTCGCCACTCCGAAAGCGGCTACAGCCCAAACCTCAAGACATCGACCTTTCGTCCTTGAGAGGAATGGCTGCATTGTCGATAAGCAAAAGACCTGAGCCGAGCTAAGTGCGTTAGCGCTTTAACCAAAGCTAATCAGTATGCCGAGCGCGCGCTTTCTCAAAGGTGCTTTGCTCCAGATCGGAGAATTCTCTGCCGCCAACACGCATTTGTGTCGGCCCTTTCCAATATGTTCTTGCGATGCCCAACGCGGACTGAATGAATCCTTTAGCAACTCCGTTCTTGTGCCGCATGTTAAACAATGTAAATGGCCAAAGGCCCCCCTCTGGAGTGGGTTATTCTCAAGTCATCTCCCAGAGAAAAATGCAGGTGATTTCCATATTTTAACTGCAATATGTAGTTTTCTCCCCAAGTGTTCCTCACCCACCGACAGCATATTGAAACAGACTGTGTGTTTCTGTGTGTGTGTTTGTCACATCTCCCTCTATTTAATTTTTTCCTCAGTGCATCCTTTCTTCACGATTTAAATTTTTTGTGGATTCGTCTCCTCTTTAATAGGATATTGTACGTTATCTTGCACGTTTCCTCTCTGCTGCCATGACGACGTACAAGGCGCATTGCAAGAGGAAGAATACATCCTCCTCGTCAATTTAACAGGTCAAACACGTGTGCTGTGTGAATTGCCGTGTTTTTTCTTCTTCTCAGCGTGTCTTGATGTTGAGTTGCCACAGCAGGAACTAAACTACTACATGATCTTCCTCCTGGCGATCAGTTGAAGAATGTGCTCGTCTTAGTCCATAAGAGTTAAAAACAGTGACTCGCAGCTTCCTGGACTTGTGACTTGTTTAAATTGCGGGTTTTGTTCAACCAAGGGCTTGAAATCCAAAGATATTTAATTAGGAAATCGTCACATTTAAGTAGCTGGAAATAGATAATGTGACACATTTATAACTTGATAAATGATGAAAAAGCTCTTTACTTTACTTTTGCTGGTAAATGGACTTCACTTATATAACGTTTTTCAACCTCAACGGTACCCAAAGCGCTTTGCATGTGGGTCTGCAGCCGCTCCCAGAAAACACAATATCCACACCAGATATTTGAATAGTTGGCTCAAACACCTGAGGCGCCATATTATCAGCTGTGCGTCCGCTGTCCAGACAATAGTAATAATTAAATTTTCCGACTTATTGGAGGATAATATACACTATCTGTTGTTGATAAGTATTTAGACTGTAACACAGATCTGTTGTTTTGGCTCTGTTCAACAACGTGTGAGGTTAATGTGCTGACTCTGGGCTTTCAGGGTGCTTAACATCCATACAGGGAAAACAGTGTAGCCCTTTTTATTTCGCAGTCCTTCCAATGTTGGTAGCAGGAAAATGATCCTAAACAAAACAACGCAGTTCGACCTGGTAACTGGATGTCATTGAAAAAACTGCAACAGGGAAGATCCAAGTGTCTGCTGATGGCTTTGGGTCCTGGACTTCAGACACTTACAATTGACTTTATTTGTCCAAAATCTTTTTGTGCCTTTTCTAAATTTGAGTACTGCGTATTAAAAAGCTACGATTCCTCCAACGTCAAACTGAAAGTCTGTGTTCTTACCTCTCACTTCGAACTTGCTGAAGTTCAGAGCCGAAATAATAACGTCTGACCGTTCGAACACTTACAAAGTGCACTAAGTATAATAAATTACTAACAGAATATTATGAGTTCTCTCCATTTTTCCGTCACAGGCTGACTCTAAAAGTTCTGTGGGAAAAGGTTTTGAAAGACCGATTTTTAGGTTTGCGTCGTCGTGGTCAGTGACCGGAAAAAGTGCAGTCAGGCGTGCGTCTCAGCGAGTTGACTCAAACCACTAGTGATGTGTCGTTCATGACTGAATCGTTCACTGAACTACTCGTTTGAAAGGAACTAGTAGGAACGAGTCCTCTCAGAGAGTAAGTAGTTCATTTGACGCGCATGCGCATAAGCTTGAGTTTCGTTGTTCTCACGTGACAGCTATACAGGCTCAGGATTGGACAGAAATGAAGGAACGACCTGGTCGACTGGGTCTTCAGTTCATTTTACACGTGACAGCTATACAAGCTCAGGATTGGACAGTTTTGTTAATTTACAGTTAAGTACACTGTATTGTTTGTATCAAGATCATTGTCTCAGTGTGAAAATACATTTGAAAATCATACTAATTTTCATGATGTACTATTTTAATGATTTTAATCTAGTAATGTTTAGAAAATATTATCTTAGCCACATAGTGTTATATACATTTAAGTAAAATGGTCTTAGAGGACCATCACTCAGTAAATTCTGTTAAGTGCAC
>JAVQJF010006729.1:0-35980 GCA_036023855.1 Gadopsis marmoratus
AAAAAAAAATCAAAGTTGCCCCCCCCCCCCCCCCCCACGGGGGATGGAGTTGGGATTGCGTCGAGTTCAGGAATGTAGGAGAACTCGGCGGAATCCAACACTCTGTTTAAATTACAACATATCAAGTGGTCATGGTGGTGTCACTGCTGTGGGTTAGCTTTGAGTGCAGTGAAGGGGGGTGTGGTGGTGGTGGTGGTGGTGGTGCGGTGGGGGGGATGTTTGCATGCCGTGCCTTTCTGTATAGCTGTGTCAAAGCATCCCTTTAAGGTAGTGTGTGTCCTCTCCACCCAAATAAGTACGTAGCCTAAACAAGTCAGTCGGTGGATGCACATCTTGTTCTTCTTCTGACTGTGCAGGCTGTTCTACACCTGATGGCCACAGTCAGAGCCAACACACAGAATTCACCTCGGCGTGATGCACCACACTTTTCTCCTGATGTCCACTCAGGTGGAGCGGCCGTGTCCGTCTGTGTTTGTGTGTGTGTGTGTGTGTGTGTGTGTACATGATGGAAGCAATCTCAAGCACTTGAGCAGGGAGGTCTGCTTTCATTTTGCATGGAGATGAAAATCAGAACGGCTCCCACCCTTTCCTGTCGCAGCCCCGTCCTGATGGACTTGGTTTCTTTGTTTCCCCCAGTTTGCAGACAAGGGCCGTCGTTCGCATGATGCAAAATACTGTTTATTACAGTCACAGGGATGTCGACGTTGTTTAAACTGGCCAGTGCACTGCAAACAAGCATGTGGCTTGCTTTATATTACAGGAATAGTCTCGTCATCCATCCGGTGCCCGTCGGTGTCGGACGATCCATGAGTTAGAAAATGACTTGGCACCGCACCCTGTTTGTGTTTTCAGATGTCTAACAAACACAACTCATGGCTTGTGTCACTTCAGTAACGTGAGACACAGTGATGGACTCATTCCTGATTAGCACACCAGCTGTGATGCACACGGCTCTGCGGGGCCAACCAGCCCCAACAGTTTGTGTTAAGGTTCACACGTGGCCGATTCAGCACGACCAACCTTCCAAGACTGGCTAAATAACGGGCCTTTTTTTTAAATACATCTCTCACATGCTATTAGCATTATTATCATTCCTAGTAGAAGTGCCTCACTGCCGAGCTTTTCCAAAGCACGAGGACCTCCGTTAACATTTACTCCCGTTCTCTTTAACTGGTTTCAATTGGCAGAGGGAAGCGGTTAGAAATCCCAGAGTCAGCCTGCGGAGCTGACACATCCGAGGAGTGGCAGCCTTCACAACAGTGTCACAAATGCAATGTCACAAGGACGAGTGTAGTGTGAAAGTGGGTTTACTTCTCTGGTCCTTTGTTGCACTGCTCTATCGTTGCCAGTGGTAAGAATGTAACACATAACCTAAATGAGAAACGGGACATCTGTATACTTTAATAGGACCTAAGTGTCGGCCTAGAATCATCATCTAATGACAATTTCTTAGGTTATTATTGCTGACAACTGAAGCTCGGTCCGCCAAGGCTGTTTGATACTCTGCTATGATCCCGGGTACAACAGTTATGCAGTTTATGCTGTATAATCACAAAAGCATCCATTATTACTGTCCAGAATATCCCATAGAGTGTACAGTCTTTACAAAAAACAGTATTGATCAAGGTCCGAAAGATCACTAATAAGCTTCCTTGTTGAGGGGGAAGATGTGGCAAGCAGCTACCTCTTGTTGTGTATTGCGAACCGTATCAGTGGTTTACAGGAATTGTAAAATGTAGCTGACTAAACTGCCAAATGTATAATATGTCTAGTCTCCAAGTGGAAAAATAAATTCAGTACTCATCATTATAAATCAAGCAATTAAAAAGAACTCTCTCATGGCTTGTGGTTGAGTTGTGATTTGCTGTGGTTCTCCAGTGGATTCCAGTGACCCCGCTGGCCAGAGTCTGCTCCAGTCTGCTGCTCTCTCTGAGCCACACCACCATTGCCTCAAAAAAATGTGCATAATGTTTGGGAAGACTGTCAGCCTAAATCATTATTTTGTTAGGGGGAATTAAAAAAATTGAGCTAATAAATAAAATAAGGAGGCATATCAATGGAAACTGGCTCACAGTTTAATACCTTTATAGGAATATATATATAAAAAGACTATGCATGTAAAAACAGACTCGGTTAAGGCATTAAGTCATTAGGGAAGAGGACTAGGGCCACATGTATGTAGAATTCTGGCCTTTTTTAAATTTTTTTTATTCTAAGAATAAAGTCAGAACTCAAAAATAAAATTTGACACGTGGCCCTAAATCTCTTCTGTAAAATAGAGCTTCTTAACTTATTAAATACCCGCAGAGACCTGAGCAGATAGAGGAATGTAGATATTGAGCCTATTGTCTGTTCCAAAGAAGATAGTAAACGCAGGCTTAACAGCAAAAGCACGGCGACGGACAAACTTGAAGATGTCGAGTGGTTTTTGAAGAAGGTTAACAAAATAAGTGAGTAATGTTGTTGTGAGGCTTATTAACGCTGGCTAATTGCTAGGTAATAATTAAAATGGCTAGCTTTGTGCCAAGTGGAACAAAAATTAACTTTAAATGACTAACGTTAGTCACAGCATTAATTTTATAATCGAGTCCGATAAGCCACGTATATTTTCACCATATAGCTAATATTGAAACCGTTACCAACCCACTGGAATTGTTGCTGTGGTGCAGACTGTTTCTATAAAGTCAAAGGTCGGACATCACCACTTATCAGTTAACACTAGCTAACAGATATCTTGATGCTGTGGCATGGTGGCTCGGTGCTTTGCACTGTTGCCTCACAGCAACTTCCCTCCGTGTTGCCTTGATCTTGGCCTCCAGCCTCCTTCTCCACGGAGGATCCTGCTCCTTATGGCTTCTCTTGGTCATCCTGCCAAGCATCTCAAGGATCACTGTTGCTGTGGTGTATATCAGCTTGTTGGTCTCGGTGATGTTTGCAGTAGGGATCGTCTGTAGTGCTGCGTTCACATCTTCTAGTAGACTTTCAGAGGGTACGTCACTTAATCTTGGTAAATGGCTACGGAGGTTCCAGGTGTCCAGCTTGGTTATGATCTTCATTCTCAGGTCAGCTGCTCTTCTCTGCATTGTATAGACTTGCTGTTATCGGGCCTTGGTACCCAATCTTGGGGGGTGATGATGATATCGCCCCTGACCTGACTCTGTCCTGGCTCCCCCTTGCCGTAGCATTCGTGTTGCATCTTTTCAATCTCTAGTTGCGATAGCAGTTGCCTCTTGCAAATTTTGGAACACTGAGCTACTAGTTGTTTCTTGGTCGGTCTAGATTTTGGGTATCAAAGAATCCACAGGCTCCACATCCTCTGCATATAGCCCCTGCCACTGGGGTTACTTGTATAGTAGCATTCCAACAATTCCTTATTCTCCACTTGTGTCCACATGAATGTCTCGCTCTTGTTCCAGTATATATATATTTGTTCACGTGCAAAATGAAGGAGCGACTTAAAGGAAAGTTCGTGAGTAGAGTGTGACCCTTGGGGTCCCCAAGGGAATTGGCATTATCAACTCTTGTAGCTTATTTCCATCATTTGTTGTGAGCTCAATAATTACTCCCTCTGTTGAGCGATTCCCCTGCTTTACAGCTGTCTCTCAGGAAAAATACACAAACATACTCTTCATTCTCTCTGTGCTTTCTTTCACTGGCTCTTGCAAATAAGCACAGAAAAAGGATTGGGAGGCTCTGGTTTCCTAGCAACTAGATTTAAGGTTCCCACACCGTGTCTGTTTTTAGAAAGGGTGATCTATAGGTCTCAGTTTAGTTTTTCAATATTATTATGAGGAACACAGACTGGAATATCTTACCAACGCAGTCGAACATAAAGTAATCCAGTATTGTTGACGGGGCACTAATACTTAGGAGAGGTTCTTAGCTATTTAAAGCTCATTAAATGCCAACTATTACACATATGCCAGACAGTATGTGCATCTGTGGTTTGATATATGCAGTGCCCCCTTATGAGTCAGAGGAAATGAGCTGTGACTAATTGCTGAGTCTTGCAGAAAGTTACTGAAAAGTAGACGGGCAGTAAAATAAGGGAACTTAGGTGATGGCAAGTAGTCAGAAGCTTTTAAGCTTAAGCGACTTCGCCGATGTTCGTAGAACATGTAGACTTTGTTCTGTTGAGGTTGACCTTTGCGACACTAGTATTTACGCCTGTCGCTGCCATACCTATCCCTGGGTGAATCCTAGCGTGTTGCCCACAGTGTGAAGCCATGGTAGCAGCCCCAAGCCTCCCGACCTCAGTCTCTGGTAGCTCTCGGTGACATAATAGCAGAGCTGTCTGCAGAGCTCGCTGTTATGTAGGACTGCACAGTAACTCTGAGCTCCAGTGTAGATGAAGATTTTTGTGATACTGTAGATAGGAGAGCCCTGGACTAGCATTCTTGCAGTCGCATCCATGGACACTGTAAAGAATGGGGGATCTCAGCCTGTCTACAGCCGCTGGTCATACAGGTAGCTGCACACACACACAAAGACACATACATATATTATGATCTTGCTACTAGGCAGCCGGTTGAAAATAGCCACCCTTGTGTGCTCTCAGAGATTCACGGCTTCTTTGTTCCAGTGGGACAACTGGCTCCCGCGTTAACGCACACGGAGACAGACACATATTTTTGCTTTAGTTCCCCGAAGCTGTATTGACTTTTCAGGATTGAATGCTGCAGAGTGGCCTGTGCCAGTGGTCAGCGCTACGATAATGTTTCTTCCAGGCACTGCAACCCTCTGGCCAGCTGAGAGGCTCACCTGCAGTCAAAGATGTGCCGCTCGCTCATGTTTCTGTCGTCGTTACTTATTCAGATTATCAGGCCGTGACTGTGCTGTAACCAGAGTTGGCGATTTGCGTATGTGTGTCCAACCCGTTTGTCCTTTTTTCGCCGTTTGCAGCGGCCAGCTTGATTGGAACACTCGTGTAACAAAATCCTTCCAACTGAAACTGATGAAATAACTGACTGTTAAATGTGTCCGCTTAGCATTTTCTTTGTCAAGTCGATGTTTAGATTCAAATGTAATAGCGGTATTTCTTAAATCACTCATACTCTCAAGGTTTTTGCCTTTTTTAGTGGACCAGTTTGTTAAGAGACACTACTTATGGGTATCCCCCTGTATATAAACCAATAACTCTTTTTTTTTTTTAGATGGCGTAAGCTGCAAAGGGACTAAAACTCTACAGGGGGGCAAAGTGTTGCTGAGGAAAGAGACTAGCAGACACATGTGCTTGTTCCAGATCTCCTGCAGCTGTTTCATGTTAAAAGCTAAAAGTTCTAAAAGAATAATTCAACAGTGAGAGTGCGGAGCGGGAGTCCAAACGTGGTTTGCCTAATTTGACATAAAGACTGGAAGCAGGGCAATGATAGCTAGCCTGGCTCTGTCCGAACTTTCAAAATAATCCCAGAATCTATGCTCACCAGCTGTATCTGGAGGACACTACTCAGACGTTCTGGGCGGAGGCATTAACTGCACTGCTTTATGCTTGCTCAGTTGTAAACAAACAACTTAGTGGGGGCGTAATTATAGTCGCGGTTTTGGCCGATCAGTGAAAAACTAAAGCCCCACTAGGTACCACGCACCTTCAATTCCGTTGTTTTTGACATGTATTTTTGGTTTGATGTTCCTCTCTCTGGAAGCTGACCCACAGGGAAATAGCTATTTAGTCTTATCAGTCCTCCTCTTTATTCTGTAGCCTCTCTCAGTTGAAAGCTGAATTGCTTGTGGCAGACATCAAGTTATGCTCATTCAACCTCTGGCAGAGTGGACGGCTTTTAATTAAAATGGACTGTGTTCCGATAATAAGCTCCCTCTGGTTAATGCCTTGCAGTATCTTAATAGCTTTGATATTGTCATCTGAAAAGAAGTCACAGGTCAACTCGTCCTCTTTTCCACCCGCTAAATTAACAGTGGTGGGAGAGACAGTTATTACCATTATTTACAGCATTGCAATCAGATTAGGTCTATGATATTATATTCCACAGTCATTTTTGCCTCACAAAAGCCTCCGACCAATTGTCGAATAAATGTTTCCTGTGCAGCTCGAAACAAATTCCACGCCGTGGCAGAGCCCTCCGTCCGTCAGTCAGTACATTTTTACAGCACAGTGCTAAAGGCCTCCGACTACAGCGAAGCCCAAGCGCTGGCTGCGGGTTTTTAATCAATGCTGCTGGTGGAGGTGTGCTGTTGACGGAGCCGAAATCTCCATGGTTACCTTGGCCCGACACACAAGGAAGGGTAACACAGTAACGTGTCCCTCGCTTGTCACCCAAGCTGTGATGGCATAATGAAACATTGATCACTCAAAGCTGTGATGAGGCAATCTGAAGTGTGAAATCTCTCAACCCCCAATAGATTGAAGTATTTATGATAACACCCTGAATTATGTTGTCTTTTATTCTATGCTGCACCTGTTCTGCAGCTGTCCTCATTATCAGCGTGTTTGACTCTATTGGATAATTACGGCCCTCCTCCTCTGTGGTCGACCGCAATAGCGTTCTGGTTACATTCACGCTACAAATGAATCATTAAAAGCCTACAGGAATATGGAGCTTTCTTCATGCCCCAGAGAGTTCTTGTTTGGTTTTGAGCTTGTTTCCTTCTCTTACTTTCCTCATGTCCTGTGCTGCTGGCTGCCTTGGCACCATTTTGCCCCCGAAGACCCTCCAGCTCCGCCAGCTTCTCCTCAAACTCAACAGCAAGGTAAACAGCAACGCACTCGCCCAAACACTTACCTTTCACAACCCGTGACTTGAGTTACAGAAGATTTGGCACTGACAGAAGGGTGGATTTAGTCTGTGCCGCTAACCTATTGCAATTAAACACGATCGTACCAGTGATTGATGGTTTACTTACTGCTCACAGGCCTTTTGTTGTTTTCCTGTCGAGGTGCCATCAGGAAAAAATGGCTATGTGTACATTAGGGCTACAACTAGCAATTATTCCGATGATCCTATAAGTCCCAAGTTAATGATTTCACATGTCGACTTTTGTCTTTCGAGGCTACCATAAAAACATTTAATCACAAATACTGCCATGTTCAGACAAATACTGCCTCAGGGGTGTGCCATGGTACCCACAGAAAGGATGTGTTTGAGGTTGAAAACGTCAGGGAGACTCTGATGTTAAGGGTGTGTCTTCAGCCATTAATCAGACACAGGAAACGGCGTTATTAATGGCACCGCCCTCTTAAGTAAAAATTTGAACAGAATTATTTATGCCATGGTCTTATTTATTATTGGGCATATTCACATTAGCTCGAGCCAAACTCTTTTGTAGATGTGGCCACACCGGTAGAAGGATCCCAATCAACGGGTCTCACACCACAGTGACTTCTCCCTGGATTCGCTGTTGAGTTCGCCTGCACATCCTTCACCCATCCCTTTCCTCGCCATCTTAAATGACAGTCCCGTATGTGTAATTAAAAACTACTATCATCCTCCCGCTCCCAAGCCCGTCTCCCTGTCACCAGCACCTGTTCTCGGGTGCCATAGTGGCCTCCCAGGGGACCCATCTGTTGGCCCACGTCAACAGTGAGGGGATACTTGGAGAGGGATTTAGGAGTGAGAGAACACGCTGGTGCGAGATGACTCCTTTTGATTTTGACTCAAGCCCGTGGTGGCGGTGGCACTACAGAATATGGTATTAATCGCAACACTGTGGGCGTAATACAAGTACAACAGGCATTCGGCGACTGTCTTTCACTCGTGAGCCGTGATGTCAGCCAGCATTGAGCTTGAGGTCCTTAAGCACCGCGTGTGTCATCGCCTACACGCTGGAGGGTGTGAGAGATGGAATTATGGAGTGAGAATAAGCGAGTCAGATATCTGATGACCTCGCCTGATGGCGAGATAGGCTTCTCATTATCGTCTTCTATATAGAAACAAACAACTTTCAGCCCAGCAGGACATGTGATGCTTAAAGATGTACCTGACAGGACAAGAAGAAAGAAATGAGCAATGGGCTTCGTGACCCGCACATTACATCAGCCTGTGAGTGTGTGTTTGACAGAAAGACAGGAGTAGAGAAACTGTAGGCCTCTGACTCCCGGCAGTACAGACTCCTGCTGGTGCCCTTCTCTCTCCTCACGGTAGCCAAGCAACATGGCCCCGGTCCCTCTAGATAGGTGTCCAGAGTAAATGCCCAGAGGACCCAGACTGCAAAGCCATTCTCTCAGCTGGAGCTCTTTCCTTTGTCTTGGTCTTGTTCCCTTTCTCTTTCCATCACAAACTTGCTTTCTTTTGTCATTTTGGGAGGATGAGTCATGCCATGTTTCACCAACAAACTCAGGAGGTCACTTTTGTAACCTGTAGATTTTATGGATTCTAGTCTATATAGGATCACTGTTTGCTATTTTAGTTATACTGTCGGCTGGATAGTTTTAATTATTTCTACATTGCTGATTTGCTGATCTGCCACTGGTTTATTTCGCAGAAGACCATACAGGATATGAAGTCTTCATTAATAATAGTATTAATGCAACTGCAGTGGTGACACCTACTGGTTTGATAAGGAAAATCAAATTCGGTGTAGATGCTTTTAGAGATGAATGTGTGTGAAATCTCTTAACTCATTATAAGAAAGCTTTCTCCTTTTTCTCTGTAGTGGCATCGAAGAGGACAATACCGGTCTTATGCAGAAGAAGCTGGAAAAACAGGTGGGAAGCCAACACGCCTTTTGACAATTCACACACTGATTCATCTGAGATTCTGCCACTCTGGTGTCACCAAGGGGTACCTGCTGTCGGCAGGAGTATCTTCAGGGCAGCGGTGTGCAATTTAGTGATTAACGCTGTTGCTTCGGGAAATCTCCTGTTTTCACCTTGCCCAGTCACTTTGGAATTTTAACGCTTACTTACTCCTGAAGCTGAATCGTTTCCTTTTACACACCCCATTACCTGACGTAGCCCTTCTTCTGTCACACATTTGTTCCCGTTTCACCCTCCATCATATGCAGGTTATGGAAAATTGGTAAATAAATACATTTTAAACATTAAAAGTTAAATCCATTTTTACTGTGTTTTCACTCAAGTCAGTGGGACCCTGTCCCTATTTCAACAGTAAAATGAAAACCATTCAGAAGATAATTCCAGGAGCAGTGGGGCTGTGACCGTGTCTCACTTTGAGCGCCCCCCCCCCCCTTCTCTCTCTCTCTCTCTCTCTCTCTCTCTCTCTCTCTCTTCCTCCAACTGGAGTGCTAATGACTGCTGATTCAGTTAGCAATGGTGACCGCGCGTACGCGAGCACACGCGCTCCGCTTTGCCTTAGAGACGGCCCTTTTTTCTGTCTAGAGGAGCACATTGCACAGCGGAGGCTGTTGGTCCAGCAGATGTCAAACTCAGATCCCGCAGAGGAATGAGGGACAGGGAGACGGGAGTCATGCACAGCACGAGTGCTGCTCTTCTGGGGAGAACGTAGCTTCATCTGACCTCAAGACAAATGGGACTTTTAATGCTTTTTCCATAGAGAAACTGGTTAACTTGGGCTCACACTTGTTCAGGATGTCAATGGAACGGGTTGGTAACTTCTAATATTTCTTTTTTTGATATGTTTTCGTTTCATCTGTGCGTTTGTATGAGTGATGCTTCCTATCTGACTGAAATATGAAAGAGAAAAGTCGAGGACACCCACTAACTGGCTATATGCAAAGACAAACACATTCATATACAGTATGCCTCCTCAAATCAGATGTATATTTTAGTCTACTTTTTTCATGTTTTGGCTGATACAGGAAAGACTGTCTGAGCCTGACTGAAGTCACATCCTGGTCTCAAAATGCCAAGCACTGAATCGTACAATAGAATGGCTTAAAATAGCAACTAGAAGGGAAGGCCACACATACTGGTCAGACTTTGTTTATATGAAGAATTGGTCCAGAGTGTAGGCTAGTGCAGGTAAAGGTCAGCCTTAAGAAGTCATTAAACCGTTCTTTAGTCTCATTTTGACTTGTTTCTCATGCATTTTCACTTAATTCAATAGTCAGTGTCTTGACAAAAGGCAGAATAAGTCGCATCACATCATCTGAATCTAGAAAATAACTTTTGACTCAATGACTGTAAAATATAAGACACAGTATAATCCACAATAATAATCCATCTTTTTTTGAAATAAATATAAAACCATCAAGAATCATTTGGGCGTCAGACTTAGGCCATATTCTTTTTTATGGCAGTCTTTCCCCATCACCGAAATTTGGCAGTATTTCCACGTCCATTTATTACACTAACAGTAATGGTGTTCATTATAATTCGGCATCACCATGTTTTATTAATTTGTCGCCTTTATTTATAGCCGTAAAGCAAGCCCGGTCCTTTTAAAGCAGAGCCTTTTTGATATGTTAACAAATCTAGGTCCAGATTATTAAGCTCCCAGATGTGTCATGCACATATTTATTACAGGACAAATGCATTCAGTAATACCATTTCTATTGATTAAGCATCCTTTTTTACTTCTTTCTCTTTTTTTCCCCTCTTGCCGATGTTAGCACAATAACTGATGCAAATATGAGACCGGGGTTCCTGGTCTCTTCCTGCTCACTAAACAGGACTTTGTTGTTGTTGTTGTTGTTGCATTTGACGCACCAATTAAAACGCTTGCGTAATCCATCGGCTGCTTTGACCACAGAGGCTGGGGCTTTGGGGGAGGCGGGGAGTGGGTGCAGCATGCCCAGGAGGAATTTTCTGCCCTTGCTGAATCTTCATCACAAATCACTAAAGCATAGACCAATTGTGTGTAGGCATCGGGTAAAAATAGCAGGTATGGAAAATGAAAACACATCGAGATCTGTCTCATTCCTTTACCAAATGTTCGTAGGATGGAATGTTAGCCATTAATACACCAAATAAGACTCCCAACGGCGCCTGTTATTTCAGCTATTCAGTGAAGCCGTTCACTGCACTGGTATTCTGGCCTTGGCATGATTTACGGGTTTTATTACGGCTTTATTTTTTTTGCCTGTCCCTTCTTGCTTCACTCTTAAGGTTATTTTTCTGTTGTGTGAGTCATCCTGTATTCACATCACCTGTGCTACGCGCTTGCATTGTCCACGCAGTGTGGGTGTTTATCACTATAATCATTATTTAAATAAATCAATTTCCAGTTTTCGATACCGTGAAAGCCTTTTTTTTTTTCTTCCCAAGGTTGCCATTTCCTATTATGTAAAATATTCTTACATTGAGTCACCATGGCTCTTGACATGGCGGTGTTGGTCAGTGGGTCAGTCTAATGTTATCCCCCTGGCACAGGTTGTAAATCATCTCGCATACTAATGTAATTACCCTCAGCTCAAAGCGTGGCTGTTTTCTCGCTTGGCTAAATGTTCTCAACCTCTTTAACATTGAATAGAAGCCTGGTATACATGTATGCAGTGATTTTCCAGTCACGTGCCTTGACATTCAGCACATTTGTACATAACATGTTCCACGTCGTTTCCGACCCCCTGTTTTTGGCCGACAGAGGGCACTGCTGGAGCAGAAACAGCGGAGGAAGCGCCAGGAACCCCTGATGGTCCAGCCCAACACGGATGCTCGGCCCCGGCACTCGAGGACACGCCGCGGCGAGGAGCAGGTCCCTCTGGTAGACTCTCAACTCAGTGTCACCAACGATGTCATCATGGATGGTGAGGAAAACATCTGTCACCTGTTTGTCAAGACGCCTCAGTCTGTGCTGCAAAAACCAGAAAAACAAAATCGGTTACTTGCACATCACATCATGCAATGCTTTGGAACAGGAGACATAAATCACATGTCAGGTATGACTCAACAACGCGTCAGGCAAATCGTTAGCTAATTAAAATGTCTCGACATCCTGCAGAACTCAGACACGGACAAACCGTGTCTAACAGCTACGGTAACAACTGACTGTTCGTCCCTGTTGTAGGTATCGATGGCCCAGCAGCTTTCTTGGGCTTGGAAGCCCCTGATCTGGGAAAGAAAGTCCAAATCCTGTCAGTGAGCCATTCCCAGTCCCAGTCTCAGTTCCCGCCCCAGTCTCAGCCTCAGTCCCCCGCTGCCGAGGAGCCTGAGAGGGATGGAGACACTGTGACGCTGCTAGAGCCCAAGATGGATATCCATGAATTACTGCAGAAACAAGGTGAGTCCTGGCAGAGCTCAAGACTTAAGGGACTTAGATAAAGGCCTATAATTTACAAGATTGGCTTTTCCAGAGGGAATACAATTTGTTGATTTATTATTGCACATGTGAAGGAATTCTTAACAACAAGAAAACACACAAAAACTAAAATTTCCAGACAAAAAGTTCATACAAGAAGAGCTTCAAAAGTGGAAACCGCTTCAGATAACAGTGATTTGTTTGAACAACTGTACAACAATATCAAGTCCACTCCTTTCATTATTACACTTCAACCACACCTGGATGGAGGAGAGAAGTTTGTAGATATTTGTGGTCAAAATTTCATTCTCAGTGAACGATTGTATCATTGATAGGAAAGGACACTTTAGGGTTTAAATATCCTTTTAAATTGCTTCAGGATTAGTGAGGCACTCATTTACAAATTAAAAGTATTTTAAATCCAATAAGCTCATTGATTGACTCGCATGCCATGTTAAGGGAAGATACGTGTTCAGTCAGATTTAAGAGCCAGTGTGGTTTCATGAGTACGCCTGGATGCTGTTTTACAAAAACGAAGCATAAAAGGTTCCATCCTGTGTGCTATTGTTGAACTCGTGTAGGCCTACAGCAGCTTCCATCATGTGTCTCAGAAATGGAAAGAAAAAGGAAAAGATATTCAGCTCAGGATGAGAGTCAACGCACATAAGCACGTGCAATCAGGAGTTGTAGTTGTAGTAAGTGAGATAAGCAGCTGCTGTTAAGCAAAGTCAGACTTTCTGACATCCCCTAGACTTTTAAACACTCTGCTGCTGCAGTGTGGGACAGGGATGCAGACAGCGGTGTGATTGATGGTGACGCAGTGAGAAATGGGTCATTTAATAATAGGCCAGGGCATTGTTCATGCTGCAGTGCTCATCTATGGCATCATTACAGCTACTGCCACCCACACTCACCAGCCAGCTGGCAGGGATTCATAAAGTTTATGGCAGACGTATTCCAATCGAGCCCAGAGCGGAAAACAAATTTCTCCACACAAGAGAACATGTTAACTTTTATTTAAAGCAATCGGGTTAAGTTAAAACAGCGCTGCAAACGTCATAATGTTGGCGTTGCAGAGCCACAGTTGAACCGCGGGTCAAATTTGGAAAACAGCTTCTCTAGCTATCACGCCTTTTGTCCTGGGCATTAGAGCGACGTGATGCCACAGTAGCAAACGTCGCTGTCATTCTCAATAATGCAAGGCCTCATTGTTAATGTCAGCCCAGTTTAGCATGAGAATATGTCCGGAGGACTTTCAGCAGGTATTTTTGGCTCACTGTCCTCGCATAATACCCCAACCCCCAAGCAAGCGGAAGAAATAGAATTTTTGAGGTACATTCATATTTGATCAGCTCATTCAATCAACATCTGCATTTTTGGCTGAGTGTAAAATGTGATATCCTTGACCTGCTCTGTGGTAATTATTATGCAGACGTGCGTCTTTTTTTTTTGGTGTTATTCATTAGGTTGCTGGTTAGCCCATTATGAGTCCTCTCTGACATTTCTAGAAGGTTGATTTCATAAGCCACGGGCTCACACAACTTTGTTGGGTGGTTTTAATTGGAGCCCTGGAGTCACTGTTAGAGGGAAGCTAACATTCTCAATCTACTTTCTCTTGGGGATAGCTGCATATCCTGGCTTCATCTCCTGTAAATACCACAGTATAAATATTGTGTTTGGCTGTGTTGTCTGACACATTATTATCCTACTGCACAAGTCAGTGTTCTCTCACCCCTCCTGCTCTCTAACCTGCCCATGATATGTTGGGGTGGAAGGAGGAAGTGACTCTTGTGTGCGTGCTCGTCTGTGTGTGTTTGTGTGTGTGTGCGTGTGTGTGTGTGTGTGTGTGTGTGTGTGTGTGTGAAGACGCATTCTTTACCAGTGGTCGGCCAAAATGACTTGTATCTATTCAATTCACATCTGAAAATTGCATTACAGGCGCAACATGCTCTGTAATTTCACACCAACCATGTTATTTGCATTAATGTCATTTCCGGTCAAGCAATTAATTTAAGTTCATTTTAAATCACAGTGTCCTAGTTTGACATATCTTTAACACTGCCAAGCTGTGGGGAAACACAACCCCCCCCAGTTTACTGAGATCTTTCCATACCAGTGGACCACTGCCATCCTCTGCCAGCTCATTCAAATGAAAGCCAAGAGTTGCATCCTGCCTGATAAATCCAATTATCAATGAGGAGACAGATGTCTCAAGCAGATTAGACTGGCTTCAGTCAGCTAGCCCCATTTTGCATCTGCATGACTGCGTGGAGCTGTTTCACAAGTACACAGATGTAAGTCCAGGAGGGACGTTAGCCTCATCTCTTCATATTAATCTCACCCTCGCAGAAAATGACTTAGAAAAACATGCATTGTTTGTGACAGGTAGGGCTTCGTCTGTTTGATAGAAGACAGTTCTGAGATGGTTCGGTGAGATTCACAAGGCTTTATTCACTTTCCTTTCCGCTGTTAAAGCGTCTCCCCCGTGTAAAAGAAAATACTCTGCTGAAAACGTCAGAGAAATATAAAAGAGTAATTTTAACTGCATCGTGTACTATTTTTGCTTCAACCATTGCTTAAGCATTGCATCAGTTCTTGAGAAACAAGTTGTCATATATCAAAAGACCACAGATGAATCAAAAATCTGTGAAATCCACCCTGGGGACAATTTTGTACCAAAACCAAAGAAATATCATGAGGTGTTTGAGATTCTTTTGAAGTTGGGAATATACACAGAGCCTCTGGGATTTATTTCCCCCTTCTCGTGTGTGAGTGAGCTTCCCAGCATGAAAATTGCAAAAGGCCTTCATGTACCATTAAAGCTCCCTCGCACCTTTGCCCTCATCAGGTCTGTGCGGCAGCATGAACTTTGATGAAGCCAGCGAGCATGAGGACGACATGGAGGATGAACAGACATATTCTCTGTCAACTAACACCGACACGACCAGACCCGCCTCTGCTGCCAGTGGCAAGGACATTCCAGTGAGTAGCCCAATACATGCACTCACCAACAAGCTTCGAGCGTAGACCTCCCAATCCCAGTGCTAAATATTGTGTAAAAAAGCGTTCATGTACTGTCTTCATTGAACCCAGGAGGTCGTGACCCCCGGATCACCCACGGCAGACAGCACACTTGTTGAAGTGGCCAGTCCAGAGGAGTTTGTCTTCCGTCCGGCACCGCGCGGTGTCACGGTTAAATGTCGAATCTCCCGGGACAAGAAGGGCATGGACCGCGGCTTCTATCCAACCTACTTCATGCACATGGAGAGAGAGGACAGCAAAAGAGTGAGTCTTACACTGATGTATGGAATTGCAGAGGGATTAGTAGATGAGTTGATGAGTTGAATTTATTTTGATAGGTTGATCCACAATGAAGATAATCATTAGCTGCAGCTTTAAGGATTTGTTACAGACTTTACCTTAAGTGTGTCTTTTGGCCATATTTGTCTTTTGGCCAAAAAAGTAAACAAACCCGAAGTGGAACTTATTTTTCTAACTTTCAAACTTTTAAAACTACTTTAGTGTACAAGACTTGATTATTTATGTAAATGGGAAATTGACGAACCCAAATAGTTTAGAAAGAATAAATAAACTATTATATAAACTAAATAAACTACACGTTAATTAAATAACGAGTATAGCATCTGTGTACAGAAAAGACAAATACATTGAAACGTCATTTGTTTCTGTCTCCTTCCAGGTGTTTTTGCTGGCAGGAAGGAAGAGGAAGAAGAGTAAGACGTCCAACTACCTTATTTCAGTGGATGCCACTGATCTTTCGCGAGAGGGCGAGAGCTTCGTAGGTAAACTGAGGTAAAGCCGCACTTACTCTTAGATCTACCTGTGTCCATGTCATGTGTTGGTAGCAAACCTGAATTCACCTCTAAAAAAGGTCACACTGAAGTCTGCCTAAAATCCTCCTGAAAATCTGACTGGATTAATTAAGTATTTCACCTGCTACAAGACTGCATTTTGTGCTGATTGTATGACACAATCCACATTGTCTGGTACAAACATCTGCATTCGCCAGCACTATGAGCAAATCACACGTTCAGACACTAAAACACACTGTGCTCTTATCAGGTCCAACCTCATGGGCACCAAATTCACAGTGTACGACAATGGCACCAATCCCTGCAAAAACCCCGGGGCGCTGCTGGAAGAATGCAACACGCGACAGGAACTGGCTGCCATCTGCTATGTGAGTGAATGACAAAGACACACTTGCTGCATTCCCCAGTCCATTCATAGCGTTAAGTGAAATTGTAACACCCTCTGTACCGTTTGGCAGGAAACCAACGTGCTGGGATTCAGAGGACCACGGAAGATGACTGTGATCATCCCGGGCATGAACATGAACTTTGAAAGAGTCCCTGTGAGGCCTCAAAATGTGAGTCGAATGGTTCCTGGAATCACATTCGAGTGTTAAAGCATCCGTCTTTAACATTCCTTGTTTAGTGTGGTTTTGTATATGCATTTATACTCAATACTGTTTGGACTGTATAGCTGTATAGTCAAAACATTCACAAATGCTGTGGGAATGATATCCAATGATGTAAACTCTGTGAAAACCTGAACATGAACATGTTTGCGTTCCAGGAGCAGGAGAGTCTCCTGAGCAAATGGCAGAATCACACACTGGACAACCTGATTGAGTTGCACAATAAGGCCCCCGTGTGGAACGATGACACCCAGTCCTACGTGCTGAACTTCCACGGCCGCGTCACTCAAGCTTCAGTGAAGAACTTTCAAATAGTCCACGACAACGACCGTACGTACCCCCCCCCCACATATCTGATTTTGTCTCTCAGCTACTAGTTGCAAAATGCAGAAGAGTGCATATAGAAATCCAACTTATGTTCTACTTAGACATCTTTGGGAGTAGATTGCATGAAGATACTTAGATATTCGTTCCACTATTCACTACTTGTCCTCTGTTCAGGCTCACAGTGATGACTAACGTGTACGGTTGTCCTGTTCCCCCAACTCCAGCCGACTACATCGTCATGCAGTTTGGCAGAGTGGCTGAAGACATCTTCACTCTGGACTACAACTATCCCATGTGTGCTCTTCAAGCCTTTGCCATCGGCCTGTCGAGCTTTGACAGCAAGTTGGCCTGCGAGTGAGCCGCCAGCTTTCACTTCCGCACCACCATCTTTCCTGCTCTCCCCTCAAATCTCTTCCCGAGGGACTATTTTGGAAGCCGACAGACACTCTGCTTACATCATCAGGAACCAGTTCACACAGAAGTCAAGAAACAAACACGAGAGTGAATAGCAAAGAGTCAAGAGGAGAGACTGACCTGAGATGGCAGTGCGCCCGTCTCTGGTTTCTGTGCAGTACTTTTTTCATGCCATGTTCGTGGGGTTATTTCAATATGTTTAACCATTTTGTGGTGTACGTGTACGCATGTATACAAACTAAAATGGGGAAAGACAAAGCAAAACAAACTACTCTTATCTGTTCTGGAGGCAGACATCAGGTGCAAAAAGAAATGATGCCTGAATCATTGTTTGAAGGACAGTCACATGTGTATTAATGATGTGTTTACTGTTGCTTCGGAGCATAAACCATTTGCAATTACATAACATGGCCTTTCCTCTGGCGCCACCCTCAGGCCAACCTTGAGAGTTATTTAGTAATAAGGGAACCAACAAAGTAGTAGTAGTAATAACTTTATTTATATAGCACCAAAACAGAGTTTACAAAGTGCTTTGACAGACAAAGCAAAAACAGGATAAATAAAAGCGATGAGACAATATAACGACAACATCACATGAAATCAAGTCTATGAAAATGGGTTTTAAGAAGTGATTTACCTCAGGCAGGTCGTTACAGAGTCGAGTGGTCCTGATGGCAAAAGCGTGGTCGCCTTTAGATTTAACCCTCAACTTTGGAATGGCCAGAAGGACCCCACCTGAGGGTCTAAGCCTGCATACTGGCTCATATGGGGTCAGCATCTCTACTATATAGCTTGGGGCCAGACCCAGGCGTGCCTTAGTGAGCAGTAAAATCTTAAAATCAATTATAAATCGAACGGGGAGCCAATGGAGAGAAGCCAGGATCGGGGTGAATTGATGTCGTCTGTTAAAGCCAGCAAGAAGCCGAGCTGCTGCGTTCTGAACTAGTTGGAGGCGAGAGAGTAACTTTTGGTTTATGCCAGAAAGGAGGGAGTTACAGTAGTTGAGTCTCGAGAAAACGAGTGCATGAATGACTTTTTCCAGGTCCGAGTGTGAGAGCATTGCTTTTATTCTGGAGATGGGTCTTATTTGATAAAAGCAGGACTGGACAATTGTCTAAAACAGCACCGCAGCTGTTTGGGTCGCTGGGTCTCGGGGGAAGGTATATCTGTGTCGTCGGCGTAGCAATGAAGAGACACATTATGAGGTATGAGTTGACCAAATGGAAGCATGTAGAGAATAATGGGTGTCACAGTCGCTGGCATGGCTGCAGAATTTCTGTCTTGTTTACATCTTTAAATGTTTCTACGGGGTTTAATTGGCCATCTTCTAATTTTAACATCATTCCCTCGTTTTATTCTTGTGTGGAATGTGCATTATTCAGAAGAGGCCTGTCTTGCGGTTTTTGAGTTTTTCTTGTGAATACCTGTAATTTTTTTATCTTGTGACTGATTTTTTTCTTAACAAGTTGGATTATTATTAAAAAGATAAATGCAGAATTGCATATTTAAGGAGAAATGATATACATACTGTATATAAAATACAACGTAATGCCTTCTTATGTGATCTAATCTAGCAATCTTTAAACAACATAATACAAAATGTCATTTCAACACGACAATTTTAAAATAATGGATAGAAGTTAAGCATTAATACGCGAGACAGAGCTTATATTTTCCATCGGTACAGATACAGAAGTCGCCTCCCAGAGAAACTACTGTATCTTCTCTGAGTATTGATTGTATTGAATTGAGATGGAGTTGGAGCCAAGTTTCTACAGCCCACATTTTGTCTCAAAGTTTCCAGTCACAATTGCTTTAACTCTAATCTGGATCCTTTCAAGAGAACGTGTTGAGTGAGATATCCTGCTGTACATACTTTTCAGGGTAGCTATAATTGCTATTTGAACATTGCGTTTCCTGCTCAGAAATCCTCCTAAACATGCAAACAGATTGACGTAGCTGGTTAGTTTTAAGGAAATCAATGTTATAAATATTTTTTAAATAACTCTTACATTTGTGAAAATCCTGTTTTGTCATTTTGTGTGAGAGAGTTTTAAACGGAAAAGAAACAGACGAAAATATTTTGAAATACATACGTTTTTACTACAAGGGACTTTGGTAAAACATATTCCAGTGTGACAGTTGCAAAACACAATCAGGTCCATGGCTGTATTTGAACAGAATGAAAACATAGCAATGGATTATGAAACTTGTTTAGCATATTAAAACACAGAGAGATTAATAATGTTTTCAGTTAACAATTTTCCAAAACATGACAGATGTCAATTTGATGCATCACACCTTTGACAGAAAAACAAAAGTACTTATTTCCATTGATGTAAAATGTTTGAATAACCAAAATAAAGTGCTTTGTAAGTGAACTACATTTGAACTGTCTGCTTACTGCTTGATTGTTCTCGAGCAGGACTTCATTGCACATTATATGTTGTTCATTCTATCTAAGCGAACGGGGCATTTGCTGCAACTGTAAGTGATAACATTTGATAATATTTCAGGTCAACACTGTTTACGTCTGAGCAATTAACAAACTGTTTTTCATGAAATATCAATCTCTTTGGGCAGGTCTTTGTACTTGATGAGGTAGTATGGGTAGCACTGACAGCTATCAAAGACTACAAACATGCTGGGTTTGTCCACGTTGTCCACGCAGGTATCGTAGAGGCGGAATTGCCTCTTATTGAGTGCCGGCGGCCGGCGGAAGTTGCGCTTTCCAAGACTCACCTTCCCCACCAGGACCTTGGCCAGGAACATGTGGTGGACCTCATCTAGCCACTCCCTGACTGAGTAGGTGTGGGAGAAGGAGGCGGTGGTGGCGAAGTAGGAGCCAAAACCGCAGGATGCTCCGTTGATTCCGGCCACGCGAGGGTCAAAATTGTTGTGGCAGATTTGCTCTGAGGCCACTTTGGTTGTCCCGTGGAAGAGGTGTCTTTCCAGAGGCTCCTTACTCTTGGTGCTCTCCTTCTGCATGTAAGCCTTGTGCCTGTAACGACAACGCACACGCAAATATTTTGATGTAGCTTGTGTCTTTTGCACATGTCTCCCGTCACCGTACTTCACTCATATAGAAACTGATATTTAGACTGAATATATCATGTTTAAACGTATATACTAGTTTGCCAGTATTTTGTGCTGAAATGAGCTTTGGAGAAATAACTGCCTATGTTGAATATGGTTGTTTAACTCCAACATCAGTATTTGTATCGGTCAGAACCCATAATCAAATCAAACCCACTTAGCAACTTTAACTTGAGTCTTTAATGGTTTTAAACTAGAGGCACAAACAGCAGATGAACCTTTGGTACTTGTCCCAGTGGAGGTGGTTCTGGACCTGCTGGATCCCGATGACGTCCACCTTGGTCTCAGGCAGGCTCTCATAGAAGAGTTTTTGGACCACCCGGTAGGCCTGCGTGCCGGCCGGAACGTCCACCAGGCTGTAGTCCTGCTCTGAGGCCAGACACCACACTGGAGGATACCAAGAGCTGAACTCCTCCAGAGGGTTCACGCTGAAGTTTGCCCCTGGAGGGTCGCTGGCAGGCTCAGTCAGGATTCCTGTCCTGGGTGTGGGGAGTATATCAATGTGATGAAGAGCTGATATGGGACCATTTCAAAAAGACTTTTCTTACAAATAGCTTGCCTTTACTGTACATTGGAATCAGATCAGTTACAATTGAAACCAGTACTTTGAACCTTGCTTACAACTGTGTTACATTTACATTACACTCTTATGTGGAAACTGAAACTCCCAATATATAGTTAAACACTGTGTGCATCGTTTGCCTGCATTGTATAATTGGCAGAATGGAAATAAACATCTGTATTTGTACCATGGGCTACAGGAACTTTGCTATAGATAAAACAATAATGTGAACATGTCTATGTGTATATGTTGCATTGAAGAGCTTCTGAATTACTGCACATATCTTGCATCAGTGAAAAAAGCACCAATACCGTAGACTTCAATAAATATGTAATTACACATTCTGCATCGAGGTGGGGAGAAAACAGAATTAAAGGAAAATACATGGCTGTGTTAGTGAGGAGCTGGCTTGCAGGCAATGAATGAAACAAAAACAAGAGAGACAGAGCAATGATCTAGGATACCTACTGCAGGTAAGGCTGCATGGACTCAGGGGAGCGGTAGACAGGTCTGCAGCAAATTCTGCTCTGGAGGCCTGTGGTGACCACGGTCTGGATCATAGTGGTGAAGTCCACCTTGTACTCCTCTGAGCCGATAGAGAAGGACCACTCTTTCACCTTTTCACTCATCTTCTGAAGCAGAGAGGTGGACACGGTCTACGAAGACATGTACCAAACCAATGAACAAGGAGCTGCTAGAGACAAAACTAGAACAACGGAGGGCAGTGGAGAGCAGGATAAGAGCACTAATTGAACTCGGAAATAAGAGAAAAAGTGAAAATAGAGGAAACAGCCACCGTGTAGTGCTCTTCCCATTTGAAGTTGTTCCACCAGTAGATTTTCCATTGGCTGGGAAAGTAAGGGTTCCTGACCCGACTGTCGGAGTTAGTCAGCCTTCTAACCCCACTATACTTAGATGAGTCGGCCAACTCCATCGAGTCAAACTTCAGACTGTTGAGGACAGGCCTGAAAGGGAGCATTGTAAGGTTACAATTCAAGTACACATATATAACTTTTGTTTTTGACTCGGGAATAAACAAACTTGCTGTAGTCAACGCAGCGGCGAAAAAAAAAAAGTTCAGAAAACATCTTCAAATATGCAACATGCAGCAAGGCTAAAAGCAGAGGTCCGACTCCACTTCTACCCGCTTGCTCACCCGTCCTTGAGGCAAACGACCTCTTGGTTGACATTGCTGTAGATCCTCTCCAGTAAGACCTGAGAGCGAGGGGGGATGTCGATCCACTGGTGTGTGCTCACGCAACAGAGCTGCCAGTGAAACGGGTTGGGAGTGTGGTGCATCTTACACCTTTTCCCCGCGCGACACAAATTTAGCAGGAAATTGTCACAGATCTGGATGTCAGTGGCGCTCCACGTGTGGAATGGAGACGGAACAGGCGCTTTGGACGGAGCTTGCAGCATGGTGGGGGTGGCCGTCGGGGCCTTGATGGCGGGCACGGCCCCTTTCTTGATAGGGGCGCTGCGCTGAGGGGCAGGCTGTGGTTGGGTGATGAGGAGAGGCAGTGGACAGATGAGGGAGTTGGCTGTGTTAGGGTTTGGAGGCGTTATCTGTAGTTGACCTGGAGAGCTTGGCAGCGTTTGGGTGCCATTTTGAGGGAAGGTGAGCAGGACACCGGTGGCACTCTGGGGGGCGCCATTCTGCTGAGCGACGGATTGGATGACCACATGGGGCTGAAGGATGCTGGAAGAAGGCGCGGAGGCCTGCACCGCGCTGGAAGACCGTTCACTTTTCCTGGTCGCTGCAGTCTTGCCTTGCTTAGAGGTGACAGGGGTTAAATGGACACTGATGCTGTAGGGGTTGACGGTCCAGGCGATGCTGAGCTGCTGGGATCTCATGGCCTCCCACACTGGGAGGCTGGTGTTGGTGTCGGCAGGGATTTCCAGCAGGAGGTGAGATGGGCTCTGCACGGCGACATTGGGAAGTTTGGACGGCGGCTCTGAAACATTGTTTGCCAACTTCCTCCTCACTGCCCTGCTGGGTAAAACGTAAGGCATCTTGGAGCTCCTGTAAAAAAAAAAAAAAAAAATTTCAATACTAAATTCACTTTTAGTAAATTAGCTCAAAAAAGGACACGGCCAGATTTAGCGAGTTTATCCGCTTTTGACCTTCTGGCCCAGCACACTACATTTCTCATGAGCAAACTATAATTATTCATCTTTGGCTCACAGTAAACATTCATCACAACATATCTTGTAATACACACACAATGAGCATTACACCCCGTTACTACACATTTACCGAGCATTACATTTATTGTTTTTACCACAAAGTCAGCCCCAGAAACACGTCACTTTGCCAGGTGAACGCAATTATATAAAGTTAGCTTGAAGAGAAAGGGCGCTTTTCTCGGTGGCTGCATTTATTTCCACCGACCGGAGGTCAGAATTTATCTCTAGCCAACTTAACCTGCACTTTTTAAAAGCGCACTTGTGAATTTCAAGAAACAACGTTCCCTGCGCCTCGCGAGTAAGCTAGCGGCTATTAGCATTGCGGCTATGACTAAGCTAAAACAACGATTTGTAAGCTAGCTAGCAGGAGCTACAGCGACGATGTGTAGGCTGGCCAGCAGGCTGACCGTTGGCTGGCCAGCAGGCTGGCCGTTGGCTGACCTCGCCGCCTGCCGAGGCCGGCAGCGGTCGAACAGCGTTGTTGGGCAGCGTCACGCGAATAAGCTGCCCTCACAAAACCAAGCGGGGCAGATTCTCACGTTCTCGCTGTTGCTCAGAGACGCGTCGTTTTCTGGAAACGACGGAGCCGAAATGTGGACGCGCAGAGGCGCACACGGTGGTGTGGTGGGCGGGGTGAGACACGCGGCGGGGGGGGGGGGGTTACAACTCTGTCACAACAGCGGTGACGTAAAGAAAAGTACAGCAAAATGAGTAACTTTCATACACTGTATAGAGTATTTTCACAGTAACTGCGTACAGGTGAAATTTAGCATGCAAACTTATAATTTGTGCTTTAGGTTATAATGTAAGTGTCAACGCGTCGCCTTCGTTTTGTACATCTTTATTCTTGACTGTTATCTTTAGAATTTTGCTTTTGATCTTAATCTTTTGACTTGCTTTCATGTTATGTCATGTTTATATCATTTCATATAGTTATTAGTAAGTTTCATGTGTTGCTTGGGGAGCTCTTTGCGTTGTTTGTCGAAGCACTTTGTAAATGCAGTTTTCAAAAAGGTGCTACATGAATAAGGTTATTATTATTATAAGTTACCTTTCATCTGTTCCATAGACAAAAACACACAATAATCCCCCATAAATTACTAGTTTTCTACTTTTTATTTTCAATAGTTAGATAGAAATGATAATTCCACTAACAACATATTGGAAATGTTTCATGTTGCACCCATGGAGTCATTTATTTGCAGTTTCATAGACTGAAATGCCAGCCATGAGTGATTTTATAGTGTATCTACCATGTCATTTAATTATACAGTGGTTGTCTATGGAACCTATTTCACATTACTACTCTCAGAGAGGAGAACATGATTCACACTTAAACAATTGATTCATTTCCTTCATCTTAGGCCAAACATGTAGGTGTAGACTACAGACAAGGACCTTGCAGGTTGCACAAAAATCAAGGGAAGTCATGATGATATTTGTAAATCATTTATTAGTAAATGAGCACACTCAAATGTCTGCAGCATCATTAGTATTTGAACATAGAGCATATTAAGAGTTATACTGCCATAAACCCAAACAGCATTTAGAGTTCAGAATCACTTTCCAAACGCTGATCCATCAAATCAAACACAGCCATATATATATATATATATATATTAAATTTTTCAGGCTACAATGCACACCGTGCTGTCAGACTGTGTATTCCAGAAACCATAAAGTAAAGAAATAGCAGGACCCTTTATAGTTCCGTGGTTCGAAGTACAGAAATCACGCTGAAGTGAGCTGTCACTTACTGTAAAAACCTACAAAGTGTCCATACCCCTGCAAAACTAGGAAACGGTTGTAGGACATTGTATTGGACCAGGAAAGAAAGTGCTGCAATTATACAATTTGATTTCAGATATGTGAACTTCAAAAATGTTCCCATTCCTGTTGTGCTGAAAAAAGTTAAAATGCACTTTCACCAATACTCAACAGGTTTCACAGACACCTCCAGCGGTTGAATCGTCAAGGGGCACTGCTGACAACCCACCCAGAAGTAAGGAAAGACTTTCTCAGTGATGGCGTGCTTGAAGGTGTAGATGTGCATGTTGTCACGTGGGTCATAGAAAGACACCCTGCCCTTGTCACAGTCCAGCTGCACCCTGATCCTCTGCGGGTTCCTCTTCAAGTTAAGCCTTGTTAAAGGAGAAGTGCCTGCGAAGTACATCTTGTGGTAGAAGTACACGCACAGGTAGCCGTTCTTCAGCACTGACGACACCTTCTCTTTCTTCTGGACAGATTCTTTAGCCACGCCAACCACCCACGCTGTGTTATCGCCCACGCTGACTTCCCAGGTACGCTTGCCTGAGGCGAGGCCCTCGCGGCCCAGCACGCCGGTGTCTGGGTCGTACCTCTCCGGGTTGTCGGGCAGCTTCTGCTTCTCATCACTGTCACAGACGCTGGCGAGGTCGTCTGACAGGACGAGCCACGGGGCAGCGGTGTTGGGGTCCAGGGTCACTGGGGCTGAAGAGAACACGGCAGATTGTCAGCTGTCGCCGGTAAATTACTCGCGACTGCAGTTCATTCAACAGCACGACCTTTTCTCCCCCTCAGGGATACACAAGTGCAGCTGCGCCTGAAAGTCTAAAGAACAAACCTCACCGCGGCCTGAAAAGTAGGTTCGAGTGTGTACTCACTGTATTTGACGATTTTATGCATCTTCTCCCACACGTGGAACATCAGAGAGCCCACGTATTTGGCCACATCCAGGAGATCTCCAGGGGCCACAACTGGATCTTCAATTGGGCAGTTAGCTCTGCAGGGAGCAGAACTAGGAAGGTTATGCATGTCGTTATGAAAGCGAAGAAAATATAAGGTTTAAAAGATAAATGTCTTTTTTTCACCTTGCCAATGTCCTCTTGCATTTCTGGACAAAAAAACAAAACGGAGAAAAAATCAATTAAAAAAAACAAACAAATCTAAAATAACTTTTATCCATGCATCTATTCAAACATTTACAAGCTTACATGAAGGACAGAGATGCCCTCCAGAGCGATCTCCTCCTCTAAAACCCGGATGGATTCAGACACCGACGTTATATCTCTGCTAATTTCTTCGATCTTCTGCATCATCGCGAGACTCTTCTGCTCTTCCTCCCCCTTCAGCGCCTCCATCCTGGCCGCCTCCTCGGCTCGCAGGAACGTGTGAAGCTTCTCAAACTCCTCACGGGTTCGCCTCTCCACAAACTGAGCCTGGACCTGACATAACAGTTGCGTAAGCAAGGCTTGGAAGTATATATATATATATATATATATATATGGTAAGATTTTTATGAGGATCATACTACACCTGAATGTATGCCACAGTGTCCTCATAGTTCTTCTTTATTTGGTCAAAAGCATCCCTCTTTTTCTGCAAAGAGCTCAGCGCTGACTTCATTTTCTCCTGAATAGATAATGGAGACAAAATTAATTTGAAGGCCTGTTGAAAAGAAACAGATCAACCTCTGAAACTGTAGGCTGGTAACTTCTGGGAGGGAGACAGCGCATCAGGATTTACCTTCACGTCTACGACAGCCTCGCTGATGGGGCAACAATCGTGCTGCTTGTGCTTCCTTGAGGTGTGGCAGACGACACAGATGGCCTCCTTGTCCGGCAGGCAAAAAAGCTTGAGCTTCTCCCCGTGAAGAGGGCACATCTCCCCCGGATCGCAGTACAGCTCTCCCGCCGGTTCCTCCGGTCCCTCGCTCTCCTGGATGTAAGACTCACACAGGTTCCTCAGGGTGAGGCTGGGTACGGGGTCATCCAGAGACTGGGTTCTGCACAGGGGGCAGTCGCGGCCCCGCCCACGGGTCCAGTACTGCTGCAGGCAGGGTGCACAGAAGCTGTGGCTGCACTTGAGGACCACCGGGTCCCTGAAGATTTCGCAGCATATGGCACAGGAGAGGTCCACCTCTGGGAGCGAGAGCCTGCCCGCCATTCTGACACCAGCTCGGACGCGTTGCTCTGGAAATGAAAGTGGGGCAAAGGTGCGGGCAAAGGCAAGAACAAACACTTGCTGTGTTCCCTGTTTACTTCAAACACCACTGAACACAGATCAGCCTTTGAAGCCTTTACGTGCAGGTTGAATGACCATCAGTTCCACGAGAAAAGTTAGAGCCAAACATACCTGAGAAGACAAGTCCTGTCACAGATACAGATATATATCTATATATATATATATATAGATATATATACGTGCTTAGATGAGGACACTTCCTGCTTCCTGTTATGCTGAGTCACCCAAAGGGGGCGGAGTGTCGGAGGCAGAGCAGAGCAGGCACTTTTAACCCTTAACTACCCCTAACGTCTTATTTAGGGTGTAACCCAGGGGCGTCCAGCCAGTCGAGAAGTGTCTACAGATCTAAAGCGGGGGTGTCATTCTTACGGCCCGCCAGTGGGTCCAGTCCGGTCCGGCCCGCAGTATCAGTGACGCACTCCGGGCCCAAAGAACTCTCCCGGTCAGACATGAAGGTGAAACACGTCCTGGTCTGGTCCCGAGGCTCCAGAAACTGCTGTGTAAAGTTAACTAGAGCGAGGACAAAGTACATCCGGTGTGGTCCTTTCAAAATAAACGCACGTTTCGCCCTCGGCGGTGTTCCTCGTATTGGCAGCTGAGGAGGATTTTATTTTGTTGATAAACCGGAAATGGTAATTTCTGTCCTAGAAATGACACCGTTTGCACCCTGAAGAATAGAGTACTGTGAATAACTACCTGTGGTCAAATGTAAAAACGCTGTCATATTGTGCAGCATGAAGCAGGTCGGCAGCGTCACTACAAATGGTTTTGGTGGAATCCTATTGTTCACCCACTGCCACACATTTTTGTGTACAAAATGTATACGTATAAGGCAGGTACTTTAATCATAAAGGTCAATTTGATATTTCTCAAGTTTCCAAATTCCTGTGGCTAAATGTTTTGTGCCTTTGTAGATCCACTGTGATCAGTTGTGATGCACATGTGTACATGATAAACTCAGGCACAGTGTTACATTATGCTGGCAGGCTACGGCTCCCTATTGAGACTGGTAAGATCTCGGCCGACAGTCAAATTTGAAAGTAGCTCTTGGTTCAAAAAAGGTCGGGCACCCCTGGTCTAAATGAACGGTTCCCAAGGGAGAAAAATGTTGAGGTGTTACCACAAGCCGAAAAGGTTGGGAACCACTGGTTTAAACTGTGGTTTAACTAAGAGCCATAATCCACACACACAATAACAAAAGCATTAACCCCAATGCTCAAGTTCTAACTAAAAACTATTAAACATATTAAGCTATAAATGTGAACTCTGAAAAACTGTAATACAGCTAAAGCCAAACATGAAAACATTCATTATGAAATGCTCAATAATCATGTAGCACTTTGATCCCAAACTGCTGTTCTCTCATTTGTCTCCATGGTGGTTTTATTGAGCTCGCAGCCTACGCCGCCATCTAGCGGCAAAGGAGAGGAAATTGTTTATCTTCAGTTTACAACTAACGCCAGCTGCTAAAGCGCATTATGTGGTCGAATGGGCACCTTGTAAATTCACTTTATGCTTGTAATGAGGGTCCACTGTACAGTCAGGGGTCTGCTCACTCGTTTGATATTTTCACCTTTCATTTATCAGCAAAATTAAGCGGGTTTGCACCACGCTGCTTTCCAAGTTATGCCCAGATCATTAGATTATTTTTTTATTAAAATGCTAATAAGAAACTCATCTGTGAATTTATAATTTAATATGCGTGTTGCAGTGGTAAAGTCCTTACTCACACTCAGACATTTCTCGCATTTCTTTCTCTCTTTCTGGAGAGAAGCGTCTGTGTGCAGAATCTATTAATCTTTAGTTTTTATTCTGCCCACTCCGAGTGCAGTTGTACCCGACTTAGTTAATCGATTAACTGCATGTGGTAGGAACGTCTTCTGATTTTGTGGAAGCTCCTCATCAGGAGCTTTGATCATCAGTGAGCGGTGGCAGGAGTCACTGTCTAATAAAGGTCCAATGTATTGACTGGATGTGGTAGAAGCAGGATTATGCAGCTTTACATGGTCTGGTATGAGCACTGGCTTATGGTGGCTAATGCTAGCAGATTTTGGGTAGTGATTGCTTTATAATAATAGACCTTACGGCGCTAAACGCCAAGCAGCTTTACATTTAGCATTATCCCATAATTGTCAAGTCGCATGGGCTGATGATCAGCAAAAGCTACACATAGTCTCACTTTAACTTTAGTTTAAATTAGCTAGAAAAGCTATCTAGAATATAGAACTGACCCATTATGATAATATGCTGTTTCAGTATTTACTACATTAAATCTTCATTTATTTATTTTTATTGTATTTAACTCACAATATAGTATGTATGCATAATGTATTGGCTGTGTTATCTAATTCAATCATTTAATAAAGATTAATTCAGCTCAGCCAGGGCAGCTGGTGAGGATCAAACACTTCCCGAAAGGAAGGGACATTTAAAAAAAAAAAAAAAAGAATCCAATCTCTCGCTGTCACTTTTTGGTATGACTCAGAGAATGGAGAGTTTCAGCTTTTCATTTTGTCCCGGAGCTGCAGATTGTGATTTTACTGACTGATTGGAATGAAAACTTCATTCAGTCTCAGCCCCTGACTGATGGAGTGGTCTGTACTGGGCCAGACTGTCACCTTCAAGAGCAACGTGAGCGCAAAGTCAGCTTTCCAACAGATACTTTTATTTGAGCTTCGTTTCATTTTACTTCACTCACGTCCATTTTGCTTTTTTGACATGAGACTGGCAATACAGATGGTCTGTTTGTCATCCATAAAGAAGGTTTGGCGTTTCCAGCAGATGCTCTGGTTGTTCATTGCTTCTCATCCCTCCTGGAATGACTCAGTTTAAAAAAAAAAAAAAAAGGCACACTGAGCTCCGCTGACGTTGGCCAATAAAGCATTTATTTTGTCGACGTTTAGTGTAGGACACCGTAAACATGCTGTCTTTGCAAGCCTTTCACTGCTCATACAGTAATTTACATCAGCCATCAGTGCATTTATCACATGCATCATCATTCACTGTACTCATGGTATGATTATGACCAAAGGTTTCAGTGCTTAGTGGATTTTGTGACATTTTTGCATTATGAAATGAACCTATTATAGGCTTGTTATCATGCGCGCGTGGCTTCATAACTCTTTATGAGCCATTTGTCAGGTAAATGTGTGTCTGGCTTACAGCGTATGTCACATCATCTGCTGTCTTGCGTACATACATAAAGTACCACAAGTCATGTCTGATGCACCCACTTGCAAGCTTTCTTCTCACTTTACTGGGGAGAAGGTTCTCCTCTTTCTAATCACATGACACCTCGGACAATAAACTCTGACAGCACCGTCACACTGAAATGAAACCAGTCAACAATGTTTCCCTGATGTTGTAATCACTGTCCGCCACTAGAGGTCAGAATGTACCCAGTTATGGCAAATGCAGCCACAGTGGCAAAAGATCCTGAACATGCAGTGTTCTCCTGCAGAAGTGTCCTTTTTTTTTTGCTTTGCATCATAATGACTTCAGGTAAAGAGACGAACATCAGGAGGTAAGATGTAATCCGTCTTATCCTCCAATGATAGGTGCTTTGAAAATACCTGCGCGGCCTCAGGATAAAGCAGGCAGCACGCTCACCTTTACATGGATGCAGCCGTCTGCACCCTGTAAATTGGCTGTCAGCCAGTGTGACCCAGGCTAATAGTGAGTCATTATTGCTCGCACTTTGCCAGCGTTCACAGAGCTTCGTCTGGGCTGAGGGGGAAGGTGAGAGAGAGGGCCGCGTCACTCTCCCAGCATCTAATGAGGGCAGGCAGGCTAACACACAGCAGAGACAACCCCAGCCAGACCCGTGCCACCGCCTGATACTTTACAGAGAGCTCCGGGGGCCACTCTGACATCGCTTTGACAGAGCTGAACTGCAAATAACGCCCGCAGATGGAGCGCCTTCATTTTAGGTTGAGGGCCGCATTAAAGCCGCATTAAAAAACAAAACAAACACACCAGAGAGACCTAACAGTTTCATATTTATTTGACTCCCGTACAACAGGCCCATTTGCAAATACGTGACAAAAAGTCAATAGACCATTACTCTGCTGTGCCACGCGGAAAAGGCTGGGCAGTAAAATGTGATCTGGTGTTTACTGGCTAGTCGCTGACATCGTCTGTCTGCTGTTTGGTGCTGGCCAGGTGTTGCACAGAGGGTTTATCAGAGGTCTGTGTTGTGTTTTTGGCTGAAACCAGCGTCCGGATGTGGCTAGTGAGGCCGTTAAACTGAGTGGAACTGTAGTGTCGGGTGGTGATTTGTCACTGCGAGCAACTTTTAACGAGTCATTTGAGCCACTATTAAGATTTAATGACTATAGCAGCTTTTATGCTAACTATGCTAAGTGTTAGGCTAAACAACAGCGACAGGGATTTCTCGCAACTTGGCAAACTGAATTAATGTTTTTAATGACCTTTAACAAATGATTAACCACTACTGAACCCATTACTTACCACTCATTAACCCGTTATCAACCTGTACCTAAACTACTTTACATTAGTAGTTAGTGGGAGCAGATTTAAACCTCCGAAAGTGTATTCAGTTTGAAAGCCAAAGCAACTTTCCGCATCTCTTTAGTCGCATTAATTTTCCTGCAGTTTGTGTTTATTTGCTAGCACGTTAGCTAGCTAGCATTGACCGTGTCTGTGTGGCTCAGGTCTGTGCGGCGTTTGCGTGACAGCGTCGCTTCTTAACGATTTCAATTAATCAGACACTCAAGCTCTTTCAGTTGATGTCCGCTACACCCCTCTCTTTTTCCTCTCGTCTCTACGTACATGAATTAAGTTCACAAAGCCTGATCGTATTCAAGTTGTTACAACTTGTGCAGATATGTCTTTGCATCAGTTCTCAATTCCTAGGATGAATTTGTGTCCGTTCACGTCCCAAATTGGACTTTATATGCAAGTGCATGGCCTCCAAAATTCTGTTCAAATTCAGGAACACATCAACAATTGCAGTATATTAAGTTGTACTTTTGCACTTAGCTACATCGTGCCTTAGTGTCTACAATTTTGAAAGATCCTAATTTACTTCGAAAAGTATCCTACTGTGCCTTTTGACTATAACCATATTTGAAAGATAACATTCCAGTGAATAATAAAATTGCTGCAGTAAAAAAGATTACAATCAGTAGGCAGCAGCTGAGTCAGAGCGCAGTGTGAAGACAACATTATGAGATTAATCTTCTAGTTTAGTCATAATTGTTACCTGAGAGACAAGAGAAAGAGAGAGAACTGAATTATACTTTGTGCCACATCAGATCTTTTCAGATGCTTGTGACGCATTGACAAATCATTTCACACGTGACTCATGAGCAGCGAGCTCCGACCGCCGCCAATGGGAAATACTGTAGCACATCCATTTCATAAGGAGGATGCTTTCACTTGGTCTCTACTTTCACACACGAGTCGAGTGCTCCATATAAATTGGATTAAATGCACAATTTCACTAGGGCACTCTCACCAAAAAGACCAGGTACCCTTTTCTGGTCACATATTGATTTTTCCCCTTGGTAATGGCTGAGAAAGTTTTGACAGCAATCTCACAAGGACACTGCAAGGCATGTGTGATGTAGTAAAAAAAGAAAAAAAAGAAAATCAGAGGAACAGAGTTGTAGTCGTTTCCCTGCTAGCTATTTTCACTTTGCACTTGGAGGTGTGTGGAAGGTGTTGCCCGAAAAACACACTTGCATGTTGCATCTCACACACGAACGTGCATGCCGCTACAGCAGCACCCCGACATTTCCATAGACACAAATGTGTGCTAAATTGGAGGTAAATTCAATCTTATTGGAGAGGCTGCTGGAAAGCCTGAGGCTCAGAAACCTCCCTGAGTCTCTGGAAGGTCGCCAGGCCCTCCAAGATTCGCAGGAAATCCACGGTTATCAGTATCCCGCACCCCTCTCTCTCTCTCTCTCCTTCACTCACACACAGCGACCCAACCCACTGGAGTTTAAAAAGGAGTGACATCAATTCAATAAGCCCGGCCTGACAGGGACAGCGCAATACACCACAACACAGCTGCTCTCTCCATCTCTTTGCTAACCCATTCCCCCCCCCATCTTGCTTCTTCCCTTCCCTTTAAGCTCTAGCTCAGCAAAGCAGAGTGATGACAATTTTGTTTTAGCCGGATGAATCTGCTGTCTGTGATGACCCAAATCTTTATTAGGCTTCTCTTTTTTTTACCGCTATGCTATCAAAAAAATGGTATAGCGTGTGTCAGGAAAATGGTACCTGTATCTGGGAATTGCTCACAATCATTTCCTGCTGGAATTTAGTTATTTTCTCTTTTCTCCCCCCCCTTCCCCCGTGTCATGTTTAATAGGCAAAGTGGGATATTAATGGAATTGCGCTGATTCTTGTAAGATTCATAATGAATGGATCTCAGACAGTTTTGTAAATTGTAGGCTTGTAAGTTGGATCTTGCAGACGGCTCCACGGGGCTGTTGCAGGACCAGGAGGACCGTGCTTTGACCATCTCTATGTGGGTCATTTGGCTCAGTTCAGGCCAGAGCCGCCCGTCACCATCGATGTGTCAAATCGGTTGTGGCATGACGAGGCAGGCTGCGGGGCTGAAGCCAGGGATTTAACTGGCGAAGAGGCAGAGAGACAGCCATCAAGCTCGACGCCCGCAGAACGTTTGGACTAAACGTGATCATCACCTGCATCATGGCGGACCTTTACCTGGTATGTCATAGTCCACTTTAAGGACTAGAGCACCAGCCCGGACGTGGTTGTGTTCGCCAGGAACAAATTGGCCCAGGGGCTTACCGCCACTTCATCTAATGGCAGGCGCTGGTCTCTTTAGGGCTCAGATAGATGGTGCTTGCTCTGCCGGTATGACACCCGAAGGACCTCGGTCACGTGGTGAGCTGATCTGGGAGAGACACACCCCGCCCTCGATGGCTCCATGTTGGGGAAAGTATAAGATATGGATTGCTTGATGGAGCTGCACGATCCCCCATCAACGGCTACAAGTCAGTGTGTTCCTACTGGGAGTGATTAAAGCATCAACACCACACCGACGACTGTGTGATGCACATAATTCGCTTGATAAATGGCCTGATAGTTATAGCCTGGACAAAACAGCAGCAGGAAACAGAGCCCACTTTAAAAAAAAGATACATGAGAGCTGCTTGGGTTATCTTTTTGAGGCTGTGTGTCTAGGTAGATCAAATCAAACACGCCTACACTGGTTCAAATATTTGCACTGCTTCTTCTGATTTTGACTTTTTGTGACCTCAGAGTTCATTAACATTCCTGTGGCTGCACACGTCAGAATGATGATGATGATGATGATTTCAGCCAGTGACAATTCTGAGAGATTATATTAATATATATTTTTGTGATCTTAGCTGCAGGGTGGATTTGAATGATATAAATCCCCGTTGCAAGAAAAAGGACTGGGGCTTTTGCCTGACTTAAAAAGGTGTCGAACAGTCCGCAGTGGCAGTAACCCTGTAATCTGGGCAGTCAGCAGCACTGCAAAAAGGTCCTTACTACAGTATGTACAACACACACAGACCGATAAGAGAAACACAAATACAGCACTGCCATCAAGGCTGCAGCTGCCACCAGCAACACCACCACCCACATCTCGCCTGTCATCCTATCCCACCTCGCATTGCTCCACTTTATCCGAGGAACCCTTTGTCCTCAGCTGAAATCATCGGGGCTACTGTGAGCGCTCAATAGCAAAATGTTTGTGTTTTCAATGGGACTCCAACACCGTTCACGCTTCCTTTTTCTTCAGATATTTGTGTTTCTCGTCTTTCACATGATGTGTTGCGTTTTATGCACTTATACAAAAGTAAATGGACTGTTTTGTAGCCGTCATTGTATTACTGTCACGATGAGCGGTTCAGGCGGCAGTGAAAGGACCCAAATGCAGACAGCACAGGCCGACTGGAGCTGTTCATCGATTTATTTGTAGACCAAAGAGCTTATATGCGGGTAATGCAGAACTTTGTTACAATTAAATTATAGACAAACTCAGTTGAGAAGTCCTACGAGGGGCTTGGATAAAAAATAAATAAATGATAGGCACTAAGCAAATGCCATTCACTGATGAAGGCCATGCGATGCGACTGAAAGCTCCAGAAAAGGCTGGTTAGTGGAGCTTGGCTAACAAAATAATCAAACAAGCAAATAAACAAAGACATCTCACATACATTTTAGGCTATGTAGTATATTTTAAACACATCTTCTACTGTAAAATACATTTAATATGGCCCGGACTACCCTTTGGGCTGAAAAGAGATCAAAATAAACAAACAACTGGTAGTTGAGACGCTAAGCAAAGATACTAAAATATCCTTAGAAATGCTATTTTACTCCGGCCTGGGTTGCATCAGTATTCGAACTAGTGTTGTGAATGTCAGAGGAAGTACACACTGACATATTCTCTGGTCATGACCTGTGAAAATGAGTGAGTGCTGGTCTTCTGAACATCAACATCTTGTCCTCGGAGCCTGCTGGGCACAAATGAACACACATTCCTCCCAGTAACCAGCCTGTCCCCTCCCACTCCCTTATGTATAGGGTTAGCAGAAGAGATTTAGAGGCTTGGGGAGAGAGACGCAGAGATGTTGCTGGGATACCAGAGGGGCTGACTACATTGATTGCATCTTACGCTTAAAGATGTACACTGAATTGGATTACGGTGGCTGTTTGTACCTTATTAGTCTGACATTTCCACAAGAGGAAGACAGTGCACCCAGATGACTCAGAGGATTGGGTATATTTAAATGTCAGGCGACAAGGGCTAATCATTTTTATGTCTTGACATGTTTTAATATGGTTATGACAGCAGGGGGGGGGGGGGGG
>JAVQJF010006730.1:0-11018 GCA_036023855.1 Gadopsis marmoratus
TAGCATGAAGTTAAACTGTTCTGTTATATTTACTCAGCAGGGCATCACACCTTCTTACAGGTGTGATTTAGTTTATGTCATCACACACACACATAAACACACACACACACACACACACAAACAAAATGGTTCCTCACAAGAACACAAATAAACACCAGAATCTGCTTTACTCTTTCCTGAGTTATGTTAGTTATTAAATGCTGATAACAAACAATAACACAGAGTCCATGTTCCTCTGCAGAACCACAACCAACCCAAGAACATTTCCAACAGCCTCCAACCAAACTCTTCATGTTTTCTGCAAATCTTCTCCGCACCTCCAGGTCGCATCCAGTTCTGGTGGAGAAACGTACGTTGTGAACTCTAAATTTCCAGCAAAGATTTCACCACGTCTCCATCAAAATTGTCAGCTGTTGTCTGGGACAGTTTAAAATCACACATCGTGTCATGGAAAAACACACGGATCACATTTTATTTTGCTTAAAGCTTTAATTGAATGGCAACATGAGTAGTGACAGGCTGAGGTTAAATGTTTTAAAAATACCAAAAAGACAAACATGTTTGTCATGAAGTGATTAATGTGAAATTCAACAGCAACAAATAAACATTTGTAGTCAACCTGCTTATTAAGGTTTTGGTTTTAAGTGTGGTCCGTTATTAAATCGTGGTCTGGCTGTGTCGTCGCGTCTCCAGCTCTCTGCGGTTTTCAGACCCAGAAGAGCTGCAGAGTCTGAAACAGCTTTATCCTCACTGACTGTTTATAAATCAGTTTGTCTTAGAGAACCAGCTGAAGGATGAAAATACAAAGGATCATGAACTGGAATCAATCTAAAAACGTTCCGCAAGTTAATTAATGTAATTAACGGGATAATTATTGGATGCATTAATGGACTGTAATATATTAAAGATTTAATGGTTTTGGCTTTACAGAATAAAAACCCTTTCAAATTGACCAAATTATCTGAGAGCAAACTTTAATTTAAACCTTAAAAGGCCCTTAATCTTTACAGATTTCTTATCAGCTGAAGCACAGATCCTAGGCCTCCGGACATCTTTGTAGCTCCACCCCCTTCTTAATGTGAAAGGTCTGATTGGCTCCCGCCCTGCTCCTGCGGTGACCTCAGCTGGCCATCAGATTTCCTCCATGACCCATGTGAACACTTGAAGCTGTGGTCTGATGTTTGACGATCCCACAGGCAGACTTTCTGCACGGTGTCCGGTCCTCTGGTGGTTCACACAAAGACCTGTTTGTTCCGCGAGGACTCTCTGGCACGCACAGATCAGGTGTCTGCAGCTGTTTATTCTCTGAGCTCCACCTGAAACCAGCTTCACAGGTGATGAAGAGAAACCAGTATTTTCATATTGGGTAAAGTTATTTGACGCATTTACAATAATTCAGGTGGAAGACGATACGGGTATCAGGCCTCTCACTCTGAAACTGCTGTGAACATTTTCTTTTTCATCCATCAGATTGATTTCCCTCCTTTCCGGCAGCCAGTGGTTTCAGGTCTTTGTAGAAACCTGCAGACTTGAGATGATCCACCACAGTCAACCTACAGTCTGTTATTCTGTTGACAGAGCTGCATTATGGTCTCATGGAGCTGCAGCTGGCCGATTCATACGGAGCCCCCCCCCAACAAAACGCTCGGCACGCAGGAGACCCGCAGATTAATTGCAAAGTTTAGCATCATAGTGTGACACAGTTTTGCTGCTGCTGTTACCTGCTTTTTAATAGCAGTTCCCTAAATCTGGATGCAGCGTTGCAGTCAGAAGATACAAGACAGATGCTGTGTTTTATTCTAAAGCTGAAGGTTGATCTGATTGACTATTGACTAAAATGACTATTTATGGAAAATCAAAAGAATTTTTCTGCTGTTTGATTAACTGATGAATTAAATCAGAGTCAGAAATGTTCCAGTCCTGCACACGACGATTGTGAAATTCAAAATGACCTCAAAGCAAAGAAACGCTACCAGCTCTCATCCTGTCATGATTATCTGGCCCTACACTTTGAATCAATACTCCTAGCAGGTTAATCAGATCTGATGAAGTCAGTACCAAATTACACAGAGAGTGACGGACAAGTTCTGGGGGGGGGCCATGGGAATTTTACATTTCTAGTTGTGTTTAACCTTCTGTGCTGCAGATCAAGAAGTGCATGCTGAAGATGATGGGACTGGACAGTTTGGGAGTTGTTACAGTTATAGTCCTAAAACCTGGATGCGGGCTTTTCTTCTTTTGAGCCACAAAGTCCCTCAACAGACTTCCAGTTCTTTCTAACCTCAGGGTTTTCAATTTATACAGGATATAGTCCTGTTATTAATGCTCAGAGCCACGAAACAGCATGTATTTGGCCCAACAGTCAGTTTATTGTTAAGCTGAATCACTGGAGGACATCTGAGCTAATGTTGTTGCGTTCTCCTCTTCACTGCTAAAATCTACAGCCACATGGCTCCGAGAGGCTGTACTTTACAGCTAAATGCTAACATTAGCATGCTAACATGCTCACAGCAACAATGCTAATGTGTTGATGTTTAGTAGGTATGTTTACCATGATTATGTGTTAGCATGTTAGAAAATTAGCAGTAAACACCGGGTGTAGGTGAGGCTGATGGGAATGTCAGTAGTTCAGTTATTCGTATCGGACGCGTTGAAATGTTGACGTGGTGAAGAAGGATCACCAAAGTTATTACAGTTAATCCTGAGGGGAGCATGAATCGAGTGAACCACGACTGCGATCTGTCCACTCTGCGCTTACTGTTCCTCTAAACCAAACTTCAAAAGTACAACAAGTACTGTTTTTAATCAAATATATCATATTATTTTCATCTGGGAGAAGAAAACCAGCATGGATCACATTATGCCGGTCAGAAGCAATAATCATCCGATGTTCCATCTCATATCGTTATACAATACCTCCGAACTCCACAGAGCTGTGGAGCTTTTAGACTTTTTAGATGCTCCTGATAACGAGCCTCCTAGAAATCTGCCTGGCAACAAGACTGTTTTGACTGAAGCTTCCATCACAAGGACGAGGGTATTACTGTTGCTGAGAAGCTGAAATACAAAACAGCCACGCGTGAAGAGAAAAGACAAGCGCTTATTATCAGTCAAATCCCTGACAACCGAGTCCAAGGAGTTCGCTGATTTTACATGTGAAACAAGTTAATCCTGAACCGCACACAGAGATTCACATTTAAATTTCATATCTGTCCATCGCTCTGATTAACTCTGTATCTGCGAAAGCCTTCAGAACATGTTCTCCTTTGCTCCCGTTACATTCCTCCCCGAGACAGCTTCTTCGCCCTTCTCATTTTACCAGCTGCATGCTGGGAGCTGGCCAAGCTGAATTCCTGACCGCTGCTGTTTTCACCTGCACACAGGTACGCTCCTCCCTGAGCAGTAACGTTACCGAGCGACCCGAAGCTTCAGAGGTGGTAGAACATGAAGAGTCCTGCCTCTCTGAGTCGCCAGCAGTGACTGAAGCCTTGTATAAGATTTAATATCTGCTGTTTGTTGGTGCTCGTGATGCGCAGACACTGAAACGCTCCGTTTTTTGAAGGCTACACTCGACTAATTGGATGTCAGAATCATTACCTTCACTCAATAGAAATCTAGGTAATAAAACCATCATCAACCCCTCCATCAATCAATTTTGCACCGTTTGTCCAGGTGGTTGTGGCAGCAGCCCAGACGTCATTCTCCCAAGTCACCACCTCCTGGGGGGTCCTCCGGCGTTCCCAGTTCAATGTGCCAGAATACATCAGGTTAAATGAGCTTCTGGGTCTACTCTGAGGTTTCCATCCAAGGAGGTGCAGGAAGGCCTCCTGATTTGATCCCCCAACCATCTTAACTGGCAGCTCTCAACATGCGGTTCTGCTCTAAGCTCTTTCTGGATGTCTGAGCCTTCACTCTGTCTCTAGCAGGGCTTTCAAAACAAAAGCCCGAGTGAGATATTTAACCTTCTCCTGGGCAGCTACTATGCTGATTTGTTTTTGCCAGGTTTTGTGGCCAAAGTTCAACCAAACTGAGAGAACATTGATCACCTGGCAGTGAGTATAGCCAACCCTTGCCGCTGTCTAAAAGCTTTGACAGCGTTCCTTCTTCCCCGTCCTGCCGTTATTGCAGACATGTCTGATCTACCTGCAACCCCTAAACTCGCTCATGGACCTGCTGTGACCTTTAGGCTGTGATGAGCTTTTCCTGCCTCTGGAACAGAACCCGGAAGTTCTGGTTTGACGTTGGGTTTGATGGCGTGTGACAGGGATGACACATTTCTGCAGTCCAAGCTGGAGGTTATCATCGCCCTGGTTCCCTCCATAAATATCCAGCAGGATTCTTTCATCGGGTGTTGGATTATCGCAGAAACACACCACTTTGATGATTTGTGAAGCGTAAATGAAATCTTCAGGAGTAAAGAGCTAACGTTGGCTACAAACCAACTACAGCACGGTCACATGACTCCAGCGTCTACACTACTGAGCTCCACACTTGTAGTTTGACCTGATCTACAGAAAGAAGCCTTTGAGTCAGAACAGTTTAACGAGGCTGTAAAGGAGGATGAGTGAGTCGATGCGTTTGTTCGGGACTCGTTCCTGCAGCACGCTATGATCCCACTAAACCCAGGGAGAGCAGCAGAGTCCAGATAGACAGGAAACAAGTTCAGTTGAGTCATTACTATCAGTGGATGGTTTCAGTTTTCTAGTTGTCTAGTTTCTTGTTGTCCCCAGCCCCCCCCCCTTTCTGCCTGTCTCTCTCTGACCACAGCAGAATACAGTTTTGCTGCTACGAATAAAGGAATCGCTACATCTACATTGGCTGTGTGTTGATATACACAGTGAACCAAAGTTCAACGGCACAAGACAACAAAGGAATCGATTGATTATTGATTATTGATCAGTGCAGGATGAAGCCAACTCTATAGACATGGAATAGAACAGAGCAGATCAGAGTCCTGCTGCAGCCAGAGACAAACTCTCGTTTCCCCCAAAACTATTAGCAGTTATTCATTTTCTGATTTATTAAAATGTGGATGCTTGTTAGCAAATTTCAGGAAGAACTTGTCCCGGACAGCTTGAAGTTCTGGGCAGTGTATGTCTCTCTGTCTCTCTGTCTGTCTGTCTGTCTCAGGTTGACCTGTCAGTGAAGCCCCTCCCACCTCCTCCTCTGATGTCACAACAGTAAGGTGTGTGTGTGTGTGTGTGTGTGTGTGTGTGTGTGTGTGAGAGAGCTTATTTAAAGGGCTGACTCTCCTGCTGGGCGATCGACACCAGCTCAGCATCATCAGCTTACCGCCTGCTGCTTCCAGGGAATAAACTGCAATAGTTTTCCAGAGACGTCTGCTGAAGAAACAGTCAGTAAGATGACTGAGTTTGCTGCTTGTTTTGCACAGAGATCCTCACTGACTGGCTGACTGTAATTACTTTGTATTTGCTGACTGTTGGCTGTCTGAATTGTTTACTAAATTAACTAAAGACTGGTTGACTGGTTCACATATTCTTTACTGATTGTTTAGTGATTAACAGTTTTGGTGAGTATCACTTTATGGCTGACTGGCTACTGAGCTAACTGTTGATATAAGCAGTCAACTCATTTGCTAGTTTGTAACTAGTTACTGCCTGGTTTGCTGACTGGTTTAGCCATTGGTAGACAGCTTTACTGGCTCTGACTGGGTAACTGGTTTGCTGCCTTGGTGACTTGTCGACTGGTTTAAATATTGTCTGCTGATTCACTTTGTTAGCTTGTGTACTGCCTGGTTTACCAGTTGATTGGCAGTGTTAAATAGCAGTTAATGATTCTAGTTGACTGACTTTGTTTAAGCATTTACTGCCTGGTTTACCCACTGCTTGAGTGGTTTGCTGACTGGTTTCTGTACAGCGTATTCCCATTTCACGTGTATTAGATTTACTGTCTGGTTGTCAGTGATTGGTTGACTGTTTTCATGTACTGTTTACTGATTGATTGATTGAGTCTGTTAACTGTTGACCACTCGAGTCATTTGTAACTAGTTGACTGGTCTTGCTGACTGCTGTAACTGGATTATTGCCTTGCTGACTGGTTTTCTGGTGTCCCGAATCATGTTTGTTAACTCTGTTACTGACTGGTTGATTGGTTCACTGATTCGTCGTTTACTGACTGGCCTTGTTTAACTGTTTATTGACTGGTTTACCCAATACATGCCTGCTTTGTACACTTTACTCCTGTATCACGTGCACAGTATTACCTCATTTACTGGCTGGTTGATTAGTCAGATATCTGCCTATTAACTGGTTCACTGACTGACTGAGTTTACTGATTGTTTCATGTGCACTGTCCTGGTTACTGACTGATTTGCTGACTGGGATTCAGTGTAATCATGCAATCATGTACACAGACAGGTGGACTGACTCTTTTACTGACTGTTTCAGGTGCAGGAATGTCTCCGCTGTCTGTCCTGCTGCCTCTCACAGGTACACGGTTCTGTTCTGTTCAGTTCTGTTCAGTTCTGTTCAGTTCTGTTCTGTCTGAGTGTTCAGGTTAATGATCTCTCTCTTTCTCTGCAGGCCTTTTGATCTCTGCTACGTTTGGATCAGAATCCAGTGGTCAGTCCTGAATGTTACCTGTCTGTCTGTCTGTCTGTCTGTCTGTCTGTCTGTCTGTCTGTCTGTCTGTCTGTCTGTCTGTCTGTCTGTGTGTGTCCTGATGAATTTCTCTAAATGGATCAAAAGCAGCAGGGAACAAACGGTGTGTGTGTGTTTACTCTCCTATCTTTGTGAGAACCAGTTGTGCTTTAAAAGTGAAATTAGGAGCCACGAACACACTGAGTTTATTTACACATTTATTTTCTCCCTCCTCTCCCTCCTCTTCCTCCACCTCCTTTCCTTTAGGAGTCGCTCCTCGTGTCTCTGGACAGGAGGATGTAACTTTGAACTTCTCTGTGTGACTTGTTATTCTGTGTTTGTGTTGAATTTAAAGTCAGCGGCCGACTGTTCTGTCTGCTGTTTCCTGCGTCGCTGCTTTCAAAGAGCACGTTTGTTATTCTGACTGTATTTCAATGAATTACTGAGGCTCTCATGAGCAGCTTTATCTAACAGTAAATCTCTTTTATCCTCGGCCACAAACCCACATTTTGATCCTTTTTAAAGGTATTGTGTGTTTTATTTTAACGATCAATATATCAGCTACACGTCAGCAGCACTGACACCAGAAACATTGTTACCACGGCAATAACATACTTTGGTTTTCAGTTTGTGTGATTTTCATTAGCCGCCTAAAGCTTCCTTCCCTTCACTCATTCATTCCTCCCCGTTTAGTTTTCTCTACCTTTTAGAAGTAAATTAAGATTTCATATATTGATCATCATCACTGACAGATCTAAGACGAAAGAACTTAAACTACTTAGAATTATATTGTTTACGTTAATATCTGTCGAACGTTGATGTTGCTGTTACTTATTGATCAGTGCCGTACCCGGGGACCTGTGTGACCCGCGGGGCCGACCTGATGGAGGACAGTGTGCTGGTTTTGTGTCCTCCAGACTGCACCCAGCGGTGGGTGTCTGTGTTTGGGACGGGGATCTACGCCGCCGTCTCCTCCGTCTGTGGATCTGCTGTCCACAGGTAGGACTTTCTGCCCCTAAACATAACACCAACGCAGATCTTCATGCTGATTGGTTGGAGTCGGGTTTGTCCGACAGGTGAGATGGAGGTTCAGGAGGTCTGCAGCAGGTGTTGTGCGACTCAGGAGTTTTCCTGGTGTAGATCTGTTCTGCTGCCGACAGCAGCTGCAGATGTGACATAACAAAGAACCGCAGGAGTCCTGCTGTCTGCTGAACCTCAACAAAACACCGACACCACGAAGGAATGTGCAGGAATGAAGGATTAAGCTCTGCACCCTGAATGACCTCCTCCGTCCCCTGCAGAGGGCCTGAGAGGAGAGACCCTGCTCCCTCAGGATCCTTCACTCCTTCATATCTTCTAAATATACATCTTTGTATGGGCCTCTGTTGGTGTTCTCTCACTGTTAAACCACACTGAACATCCTGTTCGAAGAGGTCTCAGCCTACAGGGCTCCTGGAATGACATATTTCTGCAGGCCAAGCAGGAAGTTGGCATTGTCCCGGTTCCCTCCACAAAAAGCCAATGGGATGTTTCTACTGGATTTAGGATTATTGCAGAAAACAACAGTTTATGATACTGACACCTTTTGCTCGGTGAGATAATCTTCACAGTTGAACCTATTGATGTTTGAAGCGTCAATCACCAGAAGAAAAACTACACTATGGTCACATGACTTCAGCGTCTCCACCACTGAGCTTCACACCTCTTCAGAACAGTTTGCAGTTTAAACCCAACGAGGCTGTAAAGGAGGACGAGTGAGTCGATGAGTTTCTGTGTTCGGTGCGACAACGTTCAATGTCCCCGGCAACCTCTTTAGCCTCATTTAGCTGCTTGTTAGCTTGTTTTTTAAGGCACCTAAAAGCTTCAGAACCCAGAGTCGCAGAACAAAACATGAAACTCTCTTCAGCTCGTGTTAACCACAGACCTTATTTCAGGAACCAAAAAACCAGTTCAAGACACCCACCGACTTCCAGACGAGGGAACAGGAAGAGCTAACATGATAACTCACGTCAGGGTTTTGGGACTCGTTCCTGCAGCACACTATTCAAACCAGACTGTGATCTGATTTAGATCAGTCGAACTGAGCTAAACCTGACTTCATTCATTCATTCTATGATGAGCTGAGGGATTTATGGATTTTATTCTCTTCACATTTTAACTGTCAGTTGATTTACAAAGGTCTTTCCGTGTGTCATATTGCCCAAAGTTCGGTCAGTATTGGTAAAGCTGTACTCACCATGTTAGTTTGAATCGCTGGACAAAATGTAGGTGTGAGCGCTGATCCAGATGTTTTAGGTTTCAGCTGTTGGTGAAAGCACGTTGATGGACAGAGTGACAGCAGGATGAAAGAGAACACACAGCAACACAGTACAATTCCACATACAGAAGATGCATTTTAACATTTTTGAGAACAAAGCTTAAGCCTAGTCATTGCTTGAGATATCGCAGCTGTACCTGTTTGCTTCTCAATGAACTCTCTGATGGAGCCCACTATCTGGTCAGATGTGTTCTGGAACTTTCGCACCAAGCGTTTCTGCAGGATTAGGATGTCTGGAAGGAGTTTAATCTGCCGAAATTCTCTCTCCTGAAAAGCAAAACAAGACGTCTGATAATTATGCCTCATAACCATAGGCTGCATATATAAAGTCACATCTCTGGTCATTTATAAATTTGCTGGTAAAAACGAAGGATGAGCTCTCAAGATGAAAAGGTAAATTTACATTTTACTGAAACTTGAAAGATATTTTGATTCTGATTGGGGTTTTTTTTTTAAAAAAAATTTTCACTCATGTTGATGATAAAATTAACATTAAAATCAATCGTGCCTGAGACCACTAGTGACTGGAAGGGTATATCGCTTGTAATCATCAAATGCCATGGCAAACTGCCTTTTGGTCTAATTGTTGCATGAAAGAACCTCATGGAGTGTCCAAAAAGCAAAGACATTGTTCTCTGAATGTACAGTTACTAAAATTAATTCACCAATTAAATTTTGATGTTGTGTAGGTGTTGAAACTTTGAATTACTGGTTGCCTTAGATCAAAGGTCAGAAATGAAATTACGTATCATCCATAGGAAATTATCTACAACAAATTTCATAACAATCTGACCAGTAGTTGTCAAGATGTCTTGCTCCGGACCAAACTGATAGATGAGGTAAATTCAAAGCCATTTTGTCAAGTCTCACAGACTCACCTTTTGCAGGAACCTCCATAGCAGAGGAAGCTCCTCCTTTTGGTCAAACTGTTCCACAATGTGTGTGAGGCGGAGCAATGTGAGCCTCTCCCTGCAGCTCCACACGACTGAGCTGTGGAGACGAGAGCCCTGCGGCAGCGATGTCAGGAAGGTACAATCATCACCGAAGGTCGTCCTCATGATGAAGTTGGAAGAAATACGGAAGTCTGTCCTGATGCTTCCCTTTGCTTCTTGCAGGACTTGATCAAGACACTAGACACAAAATATTGGTAGTGGTGGAAAGAGTTTACTGCAGCAATGGAAAGGTTTTGTGTTGTGTGAAAGAAAACTATGAAAATATCAGAATATGTTACATATGCAATACAAAAGAATATAAAGGAGCAGTTTATTAAAATTAAAGATAATTAGATATATGCAAGAGTCAAACCTCCCATTCTCAAACATCAAAAGGTTCATCATCAAAGAAAAAAAAAAAACCAATGTTGAAAGGTAAAAGTAAAGTCAAAAGCATTACCCTCATCTGAGGCGTCATAATATCTGCAGCCACAGTAGTCTCCCAGGTATTTCTGGATGCTTTGGTTGTCAGTAAAGGATCAATAGCAGCTAGTCAAAGAGAAGATATTTTGTAAAATAAATAAATGTATTTTTACGTTCTTTACCCTTTAAGATATGTAAAAATAAAAAAAAATACATTCTGAAATGTTAAAATCCTTTCATACAAAATACCTTTCTATGCATATCCTACAAATTTAGAAATTTCAGTACCCATAAATCTTGTAACATTTGTAGGTTGTTGTCTTTTAGTTTAGGAGACAGTATCAATATCATGTGTTACTGTCTCCTCCATGACCCGCTTGACAAAATAGCACATGTGGACAGAGGGCTGACAAAAAGCCTGGAAATAATGAATAAGCAATAATCCCACAGAGGTTGAATTGACAAGAATAAATAAGAAGCTCCATGATCAGGATATTTCCTTTAACTTACATATAAAACAAATTTCAAGGACTGCCTTTTTTTCACCTACGTAAGTAACATTGCAAAAATTAGGCCCATCTTGTCTCAGGAAGATGCAGAAAAACTAGTTCATGCATTTGTGACCTCAAGGCTGGATTACTGTAACTCCCTATTATCAGGCAGCACCAATAAGTCCCTTAAGACTCTCCAGCTGATTCAAAATGCTGCGGCACGTTTACTGACAAGAACCAGGAAAAGAGATCATAT
>JAVQJF010006739.1:0-34200 GCA_036023855.1 Gadopsis marmoratus
AGGTGAAAAAAGTTACACGCACAGATCCCCCCCCATCATCACACACACGAAACATCTGACCCCTCCTGACCCCTCCTCCCTTGCCACATGCTTCCAAACAAACACACACACACACACACACACATTCACACACACACACACACACACACACACACACACACACACACACACACACACACACACGCCACATGCAGATGAGCTGTGAGAACTTGAAATGGCGCAGAGATTGAAAGAAGAAGAAATCCAGCAGTTTCAGATCCTCATACTAATGACAAGAACATCGGTTCCGGCTGCTGCCACCTGTGCCTTGCTCAGTGGCAGTCGTGCCATGTCTATTAGCTATGTAGGACAAGACTTCCTAATATGGATATGCCCCACCCCCTCCCCAACGCCCACCTCCACCCTGTGTGTCTGTCTCCCAGTGAATAAAACAATCTTTCCAAAAAATAAATACATAAAGAGGACAAACTGCTCCTCCATCTCCTGGATGTTTTCTGCGCGTAGGTGTGTTTTCTTTTTTTTATTCTACTTGCACTTTTACTGTTGCCACAAATCTGCGTGCTTGATGCTGCGGTGATAGGCTATGTTGTCCTTTAAAAAAAAGTACTCAAGGAAGAGATGAGAGTGTGTGTGTGTGTGTGTGTGTGTGTGTGTGTGTGTGTGTGTGTGTGTGTGTGTGTGGTGAGCTGGTGGAAAGTTTGCTTCGCCTCAGGGATGTTGGTGGAGGATATGAGTCCGGCCACGCTCAGTTTATTCCTACATTTATTTGATCTAAATAACTGACTTCAGGCAGCCTTTTAAAGCCTGACATTAAGTGTGATGGCTCGCGCAGATCACACGTAGCCTGTCACTGAACTGCCCCGAGTTATGGGGTGTACAGGAAAAGTGGAAATTCATTTATTTTTAATTTTTAAAATTTTTTTTACACACTTCTGGCTCTCTTACCTTGAGATGATCGCCGACAGGAGGTCATGCAAGATTTTCTTTCCTTTTTTTTTTTTTTTTGTTGTTTTTTAAATCAACCCTCGCCCGCATGTAAACCTATTTATAAACCAGGACCGGACCGTCGCCGTCCGCCCACGGTCCGTTCAGAGCGCGCGAGGTGCCCCAGTGCGCCCTGTGTGTGTCTAAACGAGAGAGAGCCGGAGGTCTGCGTACCTGCTGCATCCAAAGAGTAAATCCGTGGTGACTCCAAGACGCAACTCTAAAGGTGAAAGCGTGCTCTTTGCAGTGTACGCTGAAGTGCATGATTGAGTAGGTCGAGTCCATTCAGTGCCCGCGGGGGTGGTCGGGGATCCCACTCGGCGATTATTTGCACGTCGCCACCGCGTGTGGTTTCGGAAATAAAGACGTGGACTAAGAGGCGCCGGTGTGCGCGCGGCAACGACGCCGGCCACCGCACCGAGCGTCAGCCTGGCGGCCTCGTGCGTGTTTTGACAATTCCCCGAACGCCCCCCAGTTTTCCCGCGGCCGAGTGGTTTCGCCCGCATTAAATGGAACTGTCCGCTATTGTCTCATCAGCGAAAAGTTGTTGATACGGCTAAAGTGCGCAAAGAGCGTGCGCGTGTCCATCTAACCGGCTCGTTAAGGGCTGATGTTGACGTTTCCGATGGTGTCACGGCAAAAGCAAAGGGTCACAATTATAAGATGGGGATGGAGTTGAACGCTGCTGCCATCATACAGATGGCGGAAGAGTCCACCCAGACAGCTGTTAGTGAGGGAAACCATGTTGGACGTGGGAATGCAGTAATGGCCTCATTCCAAGAAAGAATATGGCTCAATTAAATTCTAAAGAACTCGATTCGCTAGTTCTAGTCCTTGGGCTGGGACAACCCACTTCCTCTTTTTTGCACAAACGAGCATTGTTACATTATTCTGCCGGCATATTGTCTCACTCTGTGCTGGCAAGACACTGATTTCTGTTTCATGTGGAAACGTCCTGAAAGAAATGAAACTGCATTCAAACAACGTGCATGTGTTCAACGTTTACTGGAAGAGCTCTCCCCCTTGCCCTTTATTTTTTTTTAATCTAATCTGAAGTAATATTAATACAGAGAAAAAATTATAGTATTCATTTTGTTTTCTTCTTCTCAGGTTGATGCTGTCGGAGCTCATGACTACAGCCTGACTACTTTATATACAGTCGAGCAGGTTCTCGGTCTCACACACACACACACACACACACACACTCATGACAACACGGCAACAGTCAGGTCAACCTACGCTTACAAGTCCATAACATAATAACTATAACCACAAAGCTGTTAAAAAAACACACATTTCTGCTATGGTTGTGGCTCTAATATCACTCCACTTGTGCGCCACTTGTGAGAAATAAGCCTGGAAATACTGAAATTAGTTCATTAATTGGGTCCTGTTTTACACAAGCCAAATAAATGCCATGCACTCCCTTGCAGGACTGGAAAATCTAGAAAAGCGTGGCAATTAAGTGTGATAACCCAATGGCGTATAAATGTTTGAACAAATGTGGTTAATTAGTTTTTGTGTGTCTCGTTGTGGATCCGTGTCCTTGTGAGGAGCTCCTTGTCACTATCTGCACATTTCGCACTCATCAAACCCCCAAAATGTATACATTTTCCCCATGCAAAAAGACCCTGAAACTATGCAGGTTGCTGTTATTGTACACAGAAGTCATGTGCAGTAACCGTCACTCCACGGTGTTGTTGTGGGTGTTGTGCAGAGGTCAGGCCTGTTTGCTCAGCATGTGTGCAGTGAGAGGGAGCCATGTTGCTGACTGCTGACGTACCAGTGAGTTAAGACACACGGACATCTTATCAGCGACAAGCCCTTCAATTGTAACGGCGGGCACAGTGCTGGTTATGTCTATATATACATATATATACACACATACAGTATATGCAGCCCCCGGATGTGAGCATTTGACCGATGACTATCATAGGCACTAAAATGCATCACTGCTTCCTCAAATGTAAGCTCTGCTACTATCCAAACACACTCACACGAGACATACAGACGAACGTACAAGGCTGTTACATAAGCCGTCTTGTCCCTGATGATATATGATCCACTCAGATGTACACACACACGAAAACACACACGGATAGCCCCTCCAGCACACACACACACGCACACACACTTACTAAAATGCAGTTGTGCGTTCTTGAAATGTGACCTACGCACACACATAAAACACACATAGGCAACCACGCCTGTACACATGCACGCATATGGACTTCCTTAGATATATGATTAACGTGCAACATGGCCACTAAAATACACCATTCCATGCTTTTGAAAATGTGACACCCCCACGCGCACACGCACACACCCTCACTACTGACGCTCATTATCACTATTCATTATTAAATGCATGGAGAGAGAAAAAATCCACTCACACCCATGAATATAACAACAAACACACACGCAGACAAGTGATACATAGTTATAGCACAACGAACAGAGCCTCCCTGCTCTCTCTCTCTCTCTCTCCCTGTAGTGTGTGAGTCACTGTTCAGATACTTCCTGTTACAAGAGAGCAGTCTTTAAAACAGCCTCTCTCCCTCTCTCTTTCTCTCTCTCTCTATTCCTGCTTTCCAAGTCAGAGGGAATGTCAGGCCAAACACACACCAAGGTGTCCTCTCCCACTCTCCCTCACTTCTCCCTGAACCAGTGGGCCGGAGAAGCTTCCCCGCCGCCCTTCAGTCTGCAGGTCACCCACTCGCCATTTTAAAGCATACCTCTGTGAACCCTCACCTTAAAAAAAAACAAAAAAAAGGTGGGTTTGAAAACCGCCAACCTTCCCACTGTACCAGCGGTGCATGCAGACAACAGTGAATGCATGCATTTTGCCTGCTACTGCACAGCTCAGGGCAGCTCTTCTGATAGCTGCCCGTTGTATCCAGCAGAGTGATGCGCACTGTTCTGGGCTGCATTGATTTACATGGCTGCATGTGGTGTCTGTGCGTGTTTGCGTTGCCTGACTACAGGCTGAATCCCGCTTAATAAAAGATGAAGAAAAAAATTGAACAAGTTGTTCGACAGTGTTGCTGATTTACATTGAGCGCCAGTACAGTTGTGACACACTTATCTCAAATGGTTCAATATAGTTGATCCTCTCTTGAAAATGGAACTATAAAGTGTTCGGTACTAGGATACGCAGCTATCGCATGCCTTCTCCAGTGACTGACACCATCAGCCCCCTTGTGCTCAATTAGCTTGTAGTGCATTAGTGACCGCATGCTAATTGTCAGCTGGCAAAGGAGTGCAAGGAGAACCCTCAAGGAGATACCTAAGGGAGTGTTGGGGTGTGTGTGTGTGTGTGGGGGGGGGGGGTATGGCAGGAAGCGAGAGAGGGAGGGAGGATGGGGGGGGTGATGCTTTGTTGCCCATGAGCAAATACAGTATCTCTGAGCAGCAGGAGGAAGCCCACGTCTTTCCATACAAAGTGAAATATTTATGGGTTACCACATTACCTCTTTTGAATAAGGCAGAATAACGCCTTATTTGCGCCAGACATCCCTCAATTCAGTTGAACAGAAAAGAATTTCGCTCAGGTCCAGCGTGCTTTGTAGGCATAAATCTTAATGATACACGAGCCACATTTTTTTCTTCTTCTTCACTGTCAATTGTGTGAAATGGCGGCATGCTTTGGCGCACGTGTTGTGTTCAGTCTCTCTGTCTTCCTCTTCAGGTGATGTTTGAATAGAGACAAAGGTTTGCAGAATGAAAGCGCGTGGTTTTGATTTCAGAAGGACTGGGTTCTTTTACTTCTTCGTCGTTACAGGAAGACGGGCTGCTCCTCACTCTCACTCTCTCGCTCTCTTTCACTATCTTGTTGACTCAATCTGAGACAGCTTTTGGATCTCATGTATTTCCTGGTAACACTCATCTCCTCTTTATAATTTTCACATCTCTCGCAACCCCCTCCCTCACCCCTTCGCTCTGCTCCTCTCCTTCTTCTCTCTTGACCACCTTTCCTTTCCATCTTATCAAATTCCACAGGGTGGGGAGGGGAAGTGAGGGTGGATCTACCCACATGAGTAATCATTCATGCTATTTTAGCAGCGTTGTTCTCAGCTGGGCCCGCAACATCCACCTGCAAAAAGCCCCCAATACAACACAAACCTTGTTGCGTCACTGCATCACAACATAATGTCAGAGACATAAAGAAATGGCAATACATCACAGCACAAACATCGTTAAATCCTGCTTATAATAGCTAATTCAGCAGCAGCAGGGAGGATAAAGATAAAGGTAAATGGCTGACTCCTGCTGTTGTCAGTTCGGGGTGTGTACAGTGTGCTATCTGTGTGTGAGGCAGGGAGGGGCTGTTGAAAAGTCCTCTCAATATAGAGGGAAGGTGACTGATTGAGAAGTCCCAGGTTGTGTTCTGTTGCTAATATAGTTACGTGGTGTAATCGTGCAGTAATAACATCATAATCCCATCTGGAATGAGAAACTGTGGACTGTGTGCCACAGTGATTGAGGCCATTTCCTGTGTGTGTGTGTGTGTGTGTCTGTGGTAGTGCATTTTAAGCAGTGGTGACTGCAGGAGGCAGCCTGATGGATACAGGATCATACTGCAGCGCTTACATTGTCTTCAGTACTCCTCCTCTTCCTCCTCCTCCTCCTCCTCCTCCACCCTCCCCTACTGTCTGCCTGCCTCTCAGCAGAATTATCACTCTAAAACACACACACACACACACTAGCCCTGAACACGCACAGATGTAGGGAGCAAGTGCAGCCACATGCAAGCATTATGCACATCCTCTGCATGAGCTTGTGTGAAAAACACACTGAAAAAGGTGCACCAGCTGATTGTGATTGCAGGAGAACTGATGTCCCAAAGTGCACAGATGCAAGCACACACTCAAAAGGTAGCTACCTATTCCCTATAGCAAAACTACTGAACCCACCCCTTCTACTTGCATACAGTACACACATACTCCCCAGCTCATTGAAAGGCAGCCATGCATGTTCAGAGACAAGGTGCCGCAAAAGCAAACAATAAGACAAAAACAGCCATCAGGGACGCTCCGAGAATATCACAGCATGCAATGTCATCATCAAATCTTATGTCATTCTGTGAGTATGTTGCAGGGCTCACATGAGGATCCCAGTTCTGACTTTACACAAAGCAAACAGGAAGCCGGGCAGGGAGCTGTCGCTGTGCCTCGCCATGCGGGCACGTGTGGTTTATTTTACCAGTGACAGCGACCCTGTTACATGCAGCTTGTCACAGAGGGGGAGAAGGGAAGAATCCACTCCTGCCGTAGCCCTTTAATTCAAACATAGAGCCGGCTCTGTCTGTCCTCAGGTTCAAAGGAGATGGGGGGGGAGGGTGTTGGCCGTGTGTGAGTGTGTGTTAGGTGGGCAGGAAAAGGCGCCTTGTGTATCTGGCATAAATGTTAGCACGTATGCCTGCCTGTGTATCAGCCTCGTGCTATACATTGCCAAACGCTGCAATGTGAAACCGCCACTATTGTGCTTTATATGGTGTATTTGTAATCAGTCCTGCTTGTACTCGTGCATACATGGTATCCAGTGTCACTATAAAAAACTTCCACTTTCTCATCAGGTAAAACAAGCCTGCCATAATTTCTGAGGAAACTGCATTTACAAAGGATTCTATCACTGTACTAGACATGTATGCCATGTGTTGGTAATTTGGTAACATCTAAATCAAATGTGAGGCTTATCAACGCTGCTCACACTTCCTCAATTTTCGGTCAGTAAATGTTGCGTGAGGAGGCCTATAACTTGCAGGCAAGTATTTATGTAATCTCCTCTTTTTTTAAATCATGCCAAGCTGCTGTTGTAACATCATTACAGTCATATTGCCTTTGAAACACATCCCACAATGATAATGCTCAGGCTGAACGCTCTCATATTACCGCTCTGTGCATTTGTGTGATGATGTTATAATTAACACATTGCCCTGGACATGCTGCCTATGTGACATTGTGTCTGACATTGAATCTGGTGGTAGACAGCCGCTCAGAGGCATGTGATGAGTATGCCGGCGAGAGGCTGGTCTACACTCCAGGCGACACACCATATGATATTGATTATCTTTTGTTTGGCTATCTCTGCCTGCAGCTTCTCGCCCTAAAGGACTTAACTCACATTATTGTCTGGCATGAGGCTCTATTACTCCAATTTAGCGAGCTCTCCAGCCCGCGGTAAATGCACTGCTGTTGAAATGTGTCCATGAGAGCCCATAACGAGGCAGCTACACGATTCGCTCACAGGTTTTGAGCTACACTAACCTTTTAGGAGAAATAACCTTACTTGGTTGAGTTAAGCGTCAACGTGCCGGGGGCGCCCCCGAGAGCTCACCTGGTAGAGCGAGTACCATGCATCAAGAGTCCCTACAGCTTGGGTTCATAGCCGGCCCTTTGCTGCATGTCATCCCCTCTCTCTCTCTCCACTGCCCTTCCTGTCTCTCTCTCTCTGCTGTCACTATCCAATAGAAAATGCCAGAAATGCAACAAAAATAAAGGTGTCAAAGTGCCAGAGCACCTCAGGTCCTTGGATCAAAAGGCAATGCGAATAGCACAGGAGATCTAATGTAAGCAATAAGAATATAACCGATAGTTTTATATTATTAATGTAAAGGGAAATTACTTCTTATTAACATTAACCATGCATTATAATCTTAGAAGGACACCTGGTTAGGTAAATGCCCAGAGACTAGGCTTTAAAAGGCAAATCTTTTCATGCTCGGCTTCAGTCAACGTTCAGTTAATTCAGTCTTTCGCTACGCACTGTTTGGTTTGGCACCTGCTATAAAGTGCAACTTAAAAGAATGTCAACAAGCAACTTTTTGTTTTGTTTTGTTTTTTAAAGGGCACAGAAAAGCTATATCTGTGCCCCCCCCCCCCCACTGGGTGTCATCACATCATACAGGCGCAAAGGTTCAACAATGTCCACATATGCACAAACTTGTCGATTCAACACCCCTTAAATGAGCGTAAATGTGCGAGCGTGTGTTTTTGTGCGAGTTCGAGGTGGTGAGAGTGAGATGGAAGTGTTACTTAGACCAGTGGTTTTCAAAATCAGGTGACCCATTTTCTATGAAATTCTTGAAATACTATGAAATGCTACTTCTGTGTGCTGGCGACCGAGGTCACACAGTACAGTACTGTAAGTGGTGGAGCCACAGTGTTGGGTTTCCAGCGTTTATTGGAAAGTGAATTAAAAGAATATTCCCACAGCTCGAAACTGTTGACGAACAACTTAAAAAGTGAACAGGTTTGCCTTAAAAAAAACTTTTAAATGTAACCACGTTACTACAAGTAGCTACAGTTACAGTAAAGCTAAAGCTATTAACAGTACATTTGTAGTCAATTTCACACATTGCTGAGTTCCACAACAGGAACCTAACAGGAACCATATTCCATGTTAGCAGTGCATTGACGTGAACTCTACATGTTGTATATCAACATCCCTTTCTGATGGCACAGGTTTCGGTGTTTTAGCTAATAATACCTGCCAGCCTGAGCTGTACAGTCATTTGCTTTGTTTACAACCTATCTAACTCCCAAGAAAAGCCTAAATCACTTTACTTTAACATGCTGCATAACAACAATTTGATGATACATTTGAAATAATTTGTTTTTTAATGACAATTAAGGCTCCATGACAACTATAACTATTAGCATTATATAATCTGCTGAAAATTCACGCTGTAAATGTACTAAACTATTAAAGCATTAGCATGTGTGCTCACCGTGTTGCAGTGCTCACTGCTGTGCTTTAAACAAAGGTGTAGAATGAAGGTTGCAGCTTTTTGTTGACATTTCAAAAGCACATGGGAAGAAAACACGAGTGCATTTACGTGACTCCCAATGTCACTAGTGACAATCCGTGAAACCTGATTCCAGCTGGAGGAGCTCAGGAGGTCAGGCCCCACATTACCTGCTTTGCAGACACTTACAAAATCTGAAAAAGTACCTATATCTAAAACCTGCTCACACACCCACTCACCTAACCCTTGCCTCAAACACTCTCACTCACTCACCATCATACCCACCCCCACATCCCCCCTATAGCCCCCCCTATAATAGCTATACTGCTATTACTACTGTAGAAACTGACAGCAGGAGAAGAGTTGTTCATGGACTAACAGGGGTAAAATTACATTGTGGTAAACATGGGGGACTTTCGGGGTAATCTTTAACATTTACATAAATATGCGAAATGATCCCATTTGATTAATTTCATTTTTGAGATTTTCAGTCTCAAGATCTCTTTGTAAGAAAAAAACATCTTTCAGTTTGACAGCAGCTCCGAATATTGTCTTCTTTTCCTTTTTTTTTTACAAAAAGGTTTGTAAAAGGTAGTTTGTGATTACCGGCTTCGTGGAAAATGTAGACTATTTTCTAGCAATACGTTCATTCGCATCAGCTGGCACACGTTTATCTGTAATTGTGCTTATCTTGATCTTGCTAATTATATCCAAGGCATGTGTGTGCGTGCTGCTGTGTGCCTGTGTACACAGTTGTGTGTTTGACTTTCCTACTTATGCCACAGACAGCTGTTGTTTGTATTGCCCCAAGTGCTCAACCCGACTTTGTAATTAGCCCTATCTATGTTTTACTTTACTGAAGTGATGAGTGTGTGTGTGTGTGTGTGTGTGCGTGGAGTGTGAGGTGGGGGCATGCTACCATCCCAATCCCTTCTGCAAAGTAGAGCCTGCAATCATCCACACACACACACACACACACACAGTTCCAGCCAGCGACAATAGCTCCAACACAGTAGCCATGTTCAAAACAGCTGACATTGAAAAGTGTTAGTTTATGACCTCATTCCAAAGGAATTGAGGGCATATCGAGTGCATGTTTACATGGGATCACACTGAAACCGTATCTATCAAAGTCTACTCACACATCGCAGTTGTTTGCACACACAGGAACCTGTTGTTTCAAGCAGCAAACTTAGCAACAACACATGCCCTTAAATCAACGCTGGAGTCAATGGAGCCGCATGAAGCAGGACAAATAAGAGTGTTTTGAATCATTTTAAAGACGGGAATGGGGAAGTTGTAAGTTGAAAAGCACGCAGGTCTCACATAGGAAGGTGAGGGAGGAAATCAAGGCAAGGCAAGCATTGTATTTTTTTTTTTTTGCAAGAGGGGGATGGGTGGCTTTTTAGATTGTCCCTCCTCCCTCTTCCTCTGTCTTTTTTTTTTTTTTCCTCTTCCCTCTCATCTTTGTTCAAGGGCTGCCTGGCTAAAACAAGCCGCCCCTGCACTCTGAAGGAAAGTCATGATAAATGAGTCAAAAGTGGAAAGAAAAAATGAAGTCGGCAAGACATTGTCACTGACTGCAAGTTGGTGTGTTTACTTGAGATATTGTGTATTATTATAGTGTGGTGGTGGTGTGTGTGCGAGAGAGTGAAAGAGTGTGTGTGTGTGTGTGTGTGTGTGTGTGTGTGCATGGGAATGAGTGGGTGTGGTATCAGGAGAGTGAATGAAAAACATAGTTATTCCACTATAGAATATTCACACATTTAATTACATATCAAAAGCAAAACCTTTATTGCTTTTTACAATACTTCGTCAATCTTAGTGATTTCATTCCTTTCTGCTATGACTAATAAATAAAAAAAGCATCACCATCACCATCATCTCCCCTTTCTCCTTCCCCCCTTCATCACCGTGCAACAAGTGATCTCTGGTGTATCTCCTGGTTTTATGGCCGCCGATGACGCACAAACACAACTTCCAACTCCACGCAGGCGGAGACACACAAAGCTCCTTTACCAAAAACTCCTCGCTCTCTCTCGCTGTCTCTCTCCGGCACCCTCACAAAGCCTGCATGCCCCTCACTTAAAAGCATGACAAATGTGCATTGGAAGTTTCAGAGCGTCCCTCTTGAAAGCGCGTGCAAGTCTCTCATTCACGCCCCCGTCTCTGATACACATCCGCATTGTGCTGACTAGACATACAGCTTGACGCATCGGCTTGAATATGCAGCACCGATGTTCACTGTAATGCAAAGGCAATTTGCAGTGTGCTTTATCGCTGTTTTCCTCCTTGCATTCCAAGAGAGTAATGAAAGATGTTGAAAAGTGTGGTGGCATGTCAGTGTGATTTGGCTGATTACAAGTCAGTGTTTCTAGTAGCTGAGCAGAAAAGGCGTTTTGTGGTTGTGAAATGATTTGAGAGCAGAGAGAATGTTAGACTGCAATCCAAAACAAAGGAGTCTTGTCCACAACACTAATCCCACAGGAACATTTCTGCCGTAGACTGTGTATTTCAATCATGTGATGGGCCATCAAGCAGGGGGTTGCAGCATTTTCTTGTGTGTTGCCGATGGGTAATGGCGAGCCACAACCGTATTTTACAATGTAGGTTCTGAATGAAACATACTGTATGTACTTCAGCATGTTAACAGATCATCAAAATGTGGGGAGTGGTAGTAGATTTACAGCACTGTTGTCAGAATGTCTGGGTCACGAAGGGGTCGCTAAACAAAACAAACAAAAAAAAAAGAGCGTAGCCAACATCAAGTCGATTATCTCTCACTGCAGTCTCTCCTGTGGCAAACATGTAAATGTTGGTTTTAAAAAAGCTGCTTAAATTTTCAATTGTAAGTCTACAGCGAAAAAATTAGAAAAAGGAAATTCACAAGGTCACAACATCTTCTGCAATAGAAGTTTAAAACATGTTCGCAAATTACAATAATATTTGCCAGCATTTAATCACTTTTAGTGGAACGCTGATTCAAGGGGTGCTTTAGATGGTAATGCACCAAAATGATCTCACTGCCTTCACTAAATGTTAAATATCCATGAAAACATTTTATTATGTGTATTCAGCATTCAGTAATTGGCATCAATACTACCAACAATAATATCAAGACAAGCAATTTAATATCAAGACAAACAATTTAACTTGAAGGTGAGTTTTATAGTGTGTAGATTCATTACCTCTGAGAACAGAATGTTAGTCGTTACATTTATTGGACAATAAATATCAAAAGTGTACAATCTGAAACGGTCAGGTTAACTTTCTTCTTATATTGTGCTTTGAGGTACTTAGTAATTTCATTTTATATGACTTTATACTTCTTCTCACCTACATTTTAGAGGGAAATATTTTACATTACCTCCACTAAATTCATTTGTCAGCTATACAAAATAATATTTTACATAAAATTAACATACAAAAAAGATTCAGGCTTACGGTTAGACCAGTGGTTTCAGCCTTTTTGGCGTGTGACCCCTTATTTAAAAGCAGTGTCTGGCTGGGGTCTTATCAAGTTTCACATTTGTATGATTCGTTAACAGGTCCACCAAACAGAGACTTCCCCTCCAATCGTTTCTGATGATTTCATTTAAATAGCTGCTTAAGGTCCAAATATAGAAAATGATCAAATATTTTACAAAAAGGAGAAATTTCTGAAAACCACATTCTGGCTTTTCTTCTTTCCTACGCATTAATCATCTCACGACCCCTATATTTAAATGATGACCCTTTGGAGGGGCAGCAAACCACAGGTTGGGAACTGCTGGACCAAACTACCTGACTGTATATAAAGTAAATAAAAGTAGCTCCGTGCAGCTACAACAGTACTTACACATTGATGCACCTGTCTTAACAATAATACCGTATATTTTACTGCAGAAGCAGTACGTTTACTTGTATTACTTTAAGTACAATTTGCTGATAATACAGGAAGTGCTTTTACTCAATAAAGATTTTGAATGCAGAACTAGAACTTGTAATGGAGTGTTTTTACATTCATGTATATGTTACTTTTACTTACCAAACAAGTGATGCTTGCTTGTGATCCATGTCTTGTAGGAAGCCCGATCTTGCATTGACAGCATTGTCGCCAACATATTCAACTTGTGGCTGGCAGACAAGCCTTGCAGATGTAATTATGTGATTAGAAAGACATAGCAAACCACTTTCAGAACAATGCCAGCTGTCACCAATATCTGGATGTATGACTGGTTGCCTACAGACTAGCCAGTTATTACAGACGCGAGATGAGATTCCGGTGCCAGTCCTTGCAGCACAGACGGTAGGTAGACTGCGTGAGTCGCTAAAAAGCTGGACCTTCATAGCAGTGATGAAGGTGGTCCTTCATCACTGCTATGTGTCTCATTGTTGCTGGGATCAGAACTCTTGCGGCTGTGTGTTCAAGCCACCGGTGTCTATCCACAGCATAATGTCAGAGCACTCACAGGAAGTTATGGTTTACTGTCGGGACTGTTGCTGTAAATACTTCAACGAGAGAGGGGCAGCTAGGAGGGGAAATACAGCTACAGTTACATGTCATATGTCACTGTGGGTTTGTTAACTCATTTAAATATTTCTTTGTCAGGTCACCTGACTATGACTATGCTGACACTACGGCTCTTTCAGCTTATTTCATATTACAACCATGCGAGATAACAACAAAAAAACTACTGGTTACCTAGCAAACTGGCTGCCAAGCAATTGTTGCCATCCTAACATAGAAACCCAGAGAAAAGTCCAGCACGTAGCCCACAGAGGAATCGTGTTGTACGGCCATTTACTACTGCATGGAACTCCCCAAAGCGCATGAGGTGTGCTCGCTATTCTCACGAGCCACAGAATACAGCATGGACATCTGATTTCACTTCACCTTTTTGGCGTTATCGCTGTCTTAATGAGACACTTAAATGCCTAATGTCAGTGGCAATATGTGCAAAATGAGTCACGCTCTGCCCGAGATCAGCTTGCAAATTGACAGGGACATACGACACTGAGATCTTTTGGTCCGATCCACACGCTGTTGGAAGAGGAGCAGCACCTCTCACGCTGTACACCTGACAATTTAAACTGATACAGCTATCCCATCTTCATGATTCGCCCCATAAATATGCCCGCGGTGAAATATTAATGAGGTATACTTTGTCAAAAGGATCAATTATTTATCTCTGCACAAGATTTCAACACCTCCATTAAGCGTCTGGTCACTCCCTGCAGGACTGTTATGTCTTCTGCTTCGCCACAGCTCGCATGGTGAAAGGATTTCACGCGTCACATCAAAGTTTGCAGCTCTTTGCCTCCGCTCCCCTTCATTTCTGCACTTTGGTGTCTTTGTCTCCCAAATGCACACACACACACACACAATGCACATATGCACACCTCTGCTCCCACACCCCCACCACCACCAGCACCACCACCCTTGTGTCTTTGTGTGAGACCCCTGCCTCATCCCCATTGTCATGTTAATAACCTGTTTGCTCTGTTTTGCAGGAGCCCACCATCCATCAAAGCGTCTCCCAGCTTTTCATCTCACACAGTGCATCTCTACCTGTAATTAGGTTTGGGGCGAGAGAGAAGATGGATTTTGTTAGCACCCTGCAGAGGGGAAAAGAAGACATTAGGAAGTCTCCATGGCTGTTCTGGGACCAGCCTTTAATGGCGTCTAATTGATCTGAGCTGGCATGGGGCCGTGGCTTCACGTGATAGGAAGCTGATTATCCTTATGTGTCATCCTCAGTGCATAAGCACTAGCTCAGCGCTCCGTGGCTTTTACAGTCTGAGAAGGTGGGTGCATAGATGTGTGTGAATACAGGTGTGCGAGTGTGTGTGTGTGTGTGTGTGTGCCTGCGATTATGTGCATCTGTGTAGGCAAATATAGCTACAATTTTGATGTACTCCGCATCTGTGTGACTAAAAAGCGGGGGTGGATGTTGGGATCCTGATTGGGTACTGCATTCAGGCAGTCACATATTAGCATGCACTGACAATGTGTGTGTGTGTGTGGATGGGGGGTGGGGGATTACTTACACCAGTGTATATATGCATGTTTGTGTTTCTAGAGGCTGTGCCAGAATAATTTAACATCCAGATGTGCAGAAGCTTAAGGGAAATCGATACAGACGATGTCTCCCAAGCAGGCGATGAGTATGAGAGTGTGGGAATGACTTTACGTCGAGGCCACGTAACCACAGATAACACTAATATAGTCATCAAAATAAGTCGGAAGTAATAATTAGGGGCATAATTGGTAACACTGTAGATTGCAGCCGGCAAATTACTGTGTCATTATTTATTGTGTACATGAAATCAATAAAAAAGTTGCTGGGTGGGGACTGAGGGAGCAACACGTTCTTGTGTTTAAGAGGGACATAAATTACGCTGTGAGCCTTTTTAAATGACTGAATACCTATTTAAAAATGACAAAATAATGGGTTTTTTATTAACTAAGTTTAAGTAAGTGCAATGTGTATTTTTCTCTTTTATTGAGAAAGGACATATAAGCTAAGTCTGCTGGCACCCTGTTTGTGCCTTGCGATTATTCAATATGTGCTAGAAAATTTGAGTGTAAATTAGTTCTATTCCCCCCCACCACACCCCCAAACCCTAAAAAGTGTTGTTTGCGGTTCTTCACTATTACACTGTAAGTGCAGGCTGCAAACTAAAGCCTTACCTGTCTTTTCATCTAAAGTCTGTTGTGGAAAAGATAAGATAAAATGATTTAAAGTATTAAAAGTATCCCTTACGACAGCATAGAAACATGAATCTATGTGTGGAAAGAGCCAGTGTAAAAAGGATTTTTCTGCAGGTGTTTACATCCTCGTGTTGTGTACTGTAGGGACGTCCATGCTGCTCCGCTGACCTTCAGCATGAAATGAAAAGTGTCTGATGCCTCTGGTGTGTTCGGAGGGGCTTTCTCTTTTCCGAAGATGGACAGCCATGCATTATTGATTACAAAACACTCCTGCAATGCCATTTCATCTTTCAAGCACAGCTGACCGTGAATTGGGCTTTATGTTGGTGCGGCCCGGATTCAGTTTGCATTGACGTGTGCACCTTTTTGATTAGCTGCTTGGTTTTGTTTGTGTAAATCCTTCTCCCTCTTCTTCTCCCCCCCTCCCTCACCTCCCTTCCCCGTAACGCCCAGTGGGAGGATAACCGGTAGACATGCAGAAACAACTCCCTTATCTCCACATCACTCTGCACAGAACACTGGCAGAGAATTTCACAAGACAAAAGACAAAGGTAGGCAGAGAGAAACCACTGGGCAACGACTGGAGGGTGAAATACAATGTAATGGTTATCACACCAACTCTTGTCACATATAACAGCATTTGTTCAGACTTTATTTGCAGTCTTTGTGTCGCAGCAGTTATTAGAACACACTTTGTGCACATTTGCATATCAAATGAGAGAATGTTTGTAAAGTGCATATATACAGCAAGTGCCTCTGTGTGTATGCTGTATGTTCACACCTCACTGCCTCCATTTTGTACGCTTGCATATGCTAAAGCCATACTTGCTCTGTGTTATTTTGCACAACCTGCATGCTGTTAACAAGATCTCATTGTAATTCTTATTAATTCTAAGTGTCAGTTACTGACTGTGAGGTGTCAAATATTCATTTCCTCGCTTCTTATTCATATTCGCCATTTTTTTGTTTCTGTCTCCTCTTTTGTAGCTGCAACATTTCATATTCAGCAGTCATTTAAGGTTCATTTGTGCTTTGTGTTTATAGCGCCTTGAATGTTCACAATAAAACGTAAAGGTCCGTTGCGAGGTCAAAAGCAGACCCAGCAGACCAGAGAGCGTTGCTGAGCATGGCCTTACCTCCCTGGTCCCCCGTTGAGGATGGTCACAGGGGAGGACGCCCATGGCAACCACGGCTGTCAGATGCTGTTTCCATGATGCGGAAGAATGATTGGTTTCATGGACCCGGACATTGGTCTCTGACAGTGCGGGGGGGCTCTGCCACACCTGGGAGAAGACACACTGGCAGGATGTGAAATGTTACTGAACAAGGTCATTCCAAGGGTCATTGTAAGACCTGTCACCCGTCTCCCAAGTCATGATGGAATTTACAGCCTTGGCCTCGTGCTCCATACGGAGAATATTGTGTCTGAATTTATCCTTTGTTTGAGATGGGATTCTGACTTAGGCTTTGTCTGCCTCTGCGTGAGGTGGTGGTGAATCTGCAGACAACAATGTGCTGCTTTGAAAAGGGAAACGCACACTCCAAAATCCGCTTCAATTAAAGGATGTTTGTGACTAGTCTGATGCCATTAAATTGCAACTGAAGCTTCTGATTGCACAGGAGTTTTTCACCAGATACCTCATCTGCAAAGTGCTGCAAACAAGCACCGCATTTTCAAGTCTGACTCACGTCTAGCCTAGTCTGTGGAAAAGCGCAGCCAGTATCATTGATGTCAGTGTTGTTGGTGGGGCTTGTTAGCATGAATGACAAGGCTAGAGATGTGACTCAACAACAGCAGCTCCCTCGCGCTGCCTCACTCGCAGCATGTTTTCCACAACACGAGTTTAGCACGTCTCCTACAGACGTGGGCTTCCTGACAATCCCTCTCCCGGAGCCCATGGCAATTTTAATGATTGATCACTCTCTCTCTTGACTGCGGTGAGAGGGAAGAGGGCAAACCACAGAGCAAAGGGAAAAAAGGAGAGGAGAGGAGAGGGAGGAAAGAGGGGCGTGGACAATCCCACAAGGTCAGAGTGATGTCCAGGCTTTTGTTTTCAGCGGTGAGAGCAGTGGCCTGTGCAGCCGCGAGGGGACAGGCAGAGTAACTGGCGGCCTGGCAGGAACAGATGTTCTCACACAATGAACATGCAGTTGGTTGGTTGGTTGGTTGCGTATTCACTAAAAAGTCAAGTGGCTGACTTCCCCTTTTTGGATAACAAAGAAAAACACAGCAAAGAGTCGCGGCTTTCCACCTGTAGGCCTGTATCAGGGAGAAATGTTGCTGAGGTAATCAGGCTCATATACAGTATGATTTACGTTCTGTTGAAGATACAGCCATACAGCAGATCTATTTATGGGCATGATAATATGTTAAAGTTAGCACACAATCCTGGTGTGGGTTTGTGCGCATGTGGGATTTCCAAGATTTTTCAAATGGAAAGAAAAAGAAAAGAAGTCTAATGTCAGGCCCGGGTGGCGCTGTGTTCTCTGCGTTACTGAATGAGACACGGATCTAGTTTTAAACAGCACCTAAGTCATCCTGTGTGCATCCTTGTGTGGGCTGGTCAGCTGCCTGTGTGTCCTTCAGTTGGAATGAAAAGTCAGTTTCAAGTGTCAGGGACGATATTCACCACCACCAAGGGTATTACCAATTTGCTGGGAGCCGTAAACTCATTCAGATCCAAATGAGATCTGAGTGAAACCCGCAGCCTTTTGGCCAGCTGAGATCTGTAGCACAGTCCTAAACAGGACCATCAGCACAGCAGGATTATTGGCCCATAAATGATCAAAAGCCATTCGTCATAACTCATTGCCTCCCTCTGCTGGACAGTAAAGTCATTTTATGACATACCCTCTTGAAAAATCAATGATTTTGTATATGGCACTCAGCTGTGAGTGCACAACTAACATATGACACTTTATGATATTTTAATGTCTGATAGCCTACTCCTAAGGGACTGGAGTTTACAGTCACATTATCATGCAGTATTTTATGGTATTTTATTAGTATTATTCCAGTAATATCTCTACTTATACTTTACTGTTTGTATACTTTACTTTATTGGCAATCGATGCTACGTTTCATGCACTTTGTGGTGTTTTCTCTCCTATAGTTCCACCAGAACTTTACAATAATGTTCCTCTTGCGAATTACAGCATAGTGTGTTACTCAGGACGAGTTACTTTTTCTACAATCATTTGTAGTAATAGAGTGAATAGAATGAATGCAAATACATTATTCTTCTTGTAATATTTTTTACATTTCCCACAGAAAGTCTACAGTTTTGTTGTGACATTTGCGAGCTATAGTTCTTATTCATTATGATGATTATCAATGATAATGACTCTTTAATCTGGATTATTTAATGCATGTGGTCTTGGTAATGGTAGTAAGGTGTAAAGATAATTAAAAGCAACAGGATCAAACTATCCTTCATCAATATCTTAAATTAATCAATTTGAGAATAGCTTGCCTGGTGATTGCTATTTGTTTATACTTAATTGTCAGTTTCCCTTTTAACTTTTTATCATGTTCACTTTACTATTACTGTTTAAAAGTAATCTTTATTTACTTTTGACATCGTGTTTACTGTTGTATACATGGCCTGATTAACCTGCTAGAGGGCTGCAGGGCAGCAATGAGCTATGGGCCCCCATGAATTCACGGGTTAATAGAAATTTATTTAGGACTATGCACGGTGTCAATTTTGACATGTGGTACACAGAGCAGGTAATAATGCAGTATTTGTTTGTAGGGCCTTATTATTTCAGTTATTTATTTGCTTTACTTGAGGGTCTGCAAACAGCACAGCTAACAGACACGCTGCTGCTACCATGCAGATTATTTGTTGTAAAAAAAACAAAAAAAACCAGGTGAAAATAAATTGACATGGTCCCAACTTGTATTTCAAAAACAAGTTAGAGCATTTACAATGAATGCTGCCACATAGTTTGACAACAAAAAAATTATAAAATGATAGAACTGATCTGACACTAAATATTTCATCCATTAGTTATTCATAATTATAAAGTAGCTAACAGAGTTGTGCTGTCTGCCTGAAGTCGCATGTACAATGAACCAAACGGTAGATGTCTCCCTACTCCGTGCAACTGCGCGTCTTCATGGGTGCGATGCTGTCTACAGACGACCGAGTCGCCATTTTGAAAAGCAAATCGTTCACAGCACACCCACCCGGAGTACTGGAACTATGCCGCGGGGCCGGCCTCGCAAACTGAGAGTTAAAAGCAGCGACGAAACAGGTAACAAGTACTAAAATGCAACGAATAAAAAATGCAGATGATGGGCTATCCAAATAACCGCGTATAATTTGGACAAACGTCTCTGTATCTTTTATAATAACACTTCAATGTAGTGTATATAGTCCCCGGATATAGTATTGCGGGTGGGCTTTGCTTTGTGCGGCGAAGGAGTGATTGAGGCGGAATGATATTAATAACATCTCGGTGCCGCTTCTTATTGGCTTCCAGTCTAAATTGGTGTCCGCGAGGGGAAGAACCACGGTTTCGTGTAGCGTTAGTCAATGTGCGGTTTCTCCACTTAATATTTGTTTATCGGCAATTCGTCGCAAGCTAGCTTGCTTCGCTAACGTTAGCTTCGAGGCTAACACGCCACAGTCTTGCCCATTGTTATTTTGATCTTCCGAGGCACTGCGACGTTAGCGAGGCTGTCCAGCTGCCGGTGGCTCATTTGCGTGTCGTCGGAATAACAAGTGACATCCACTGACTGACACGACCCAGCGAAGTGTTGACACGTGTCGCCTGAATGCAGTCGGCTTGCCGGCGTATCGGTGCCACAGTCAAAAATGCAATATTTAGCCTAGTTATGGCGACTCGTTAACTTAAATGCCACGCCGGCACGCGATTCCGCTGTTGGACGTAAGCTCGGCTGGCAGCATGACGGTCACACGAGCGTTACTTTTCACATTGGCGTTCATTTGCTTTATCGTTGAACCGTCCGCATGCGGCGCAGCAGTGCCCGTGGCCCGTGTGGAGGCAAACTGTTGGAATACCAATGTGAAAAGACACCCCGACAGGCTCGCAGAGCAACACGGATGTGCAAGATGGAAACTCTTCTCGTCGCACAAGACAGCGAACGCATCTGTGTGGACGTCCGTCAAGGGCGCGCGAAAGCAAATGATAAAGTCCCTGTTTTCAATAAGGCGAATTGACAAAAAACGTTCCAACCTCCATCATGTGCAAAAGGCCTCTCGCCTCGGTGGTGTTCAACTAAAACTAATGAGTTGGTAAAAACATTCAGCGGGTATGATACTCTAAAGCTAAATTCTGTCCTAACAGGGAAAAGCATTTGATGGACGCCACTATGCTTTTAACGGTCACTCAACTATAGCTGACACTGATCACTGTCAGCCTTCAAGTCCCTTCTGTTCAGCATAGTACTGTACATTATATGGACTGTGGGGATCCCAGTAAACAAAACAGTACATCTAAAAGTGATGACATTAAAAACCTATGCCAGAATAGACATTCTTATGCAGGCTTTTGGATTGTTTCTTGTAAATTGGAGTGAAACTAACTTGTTTTTTTGATCTGTAAACTATATTATAAGACTCAGGGTTTGACATTAACCAGCCACAAAACCACCAAACACTCCATGTAGGTGCCCCCCCACAGCAAGTTTTATCCCTATACTGCAAGCCTTCGACAAAGCAACGTTACACTTCCACAAACATCCCGATTCCTTCGCACCTTTTAGTTCAGTGTTCTGTGAGAGAATATAATGTACCATATGTTGACAATGATTTCAATTTAAATGATTTATTATAAAATATATTTTCATTCTGTTCATGTCTTCTTATGTATTGAGGTGTCACAGTTAAGAACGGCTGTCTTAAGTTGTGTTAAATTGCCTTTTCTGGATGTACTTTAGCCACCAGGTTTAGGTGCTTGGTGGCCCGTGCGGCCAGTTCTTAAATATATTAGCGTCTATCCCCGTGACCACTGTGATGAAACACATGAATGCTGGTAGTAATATTGACATGTTTTAGAAAATGTGTAAAAGTTTTGAAGACAGCTCAACACGCCATCTACTGTTTTAAATCAGAACCTGAACCTGAGAGGCCCATGCTGACATAGAGTCAACCAGTGGGGAGCTGTCTTCGTCATGAAATGTATAAAGTCTCTAATCAGTGTCAGTCCAGTCTTGTCTCCTGACCCACACACTATGTAGCCACAAGGCCAAGCCTCCTACAGTTGTTATTCCTTCGCTTCATTTGCTGAGGGGGGGAGGGTTTTAGCTGAATTTGAGGGTGTAGTTACACTTTATGTTCCTACACCCCACACTGAGAAACACTGAATTCATATGGATGCCAAGTCATATGTGTGTCCTTAGTATGTTACCACAGCAACATCTATCACTAGTTAAAATTCCAGAGAGGACCATCGTAAAATGGGCTGTATATAAAGATACTGTTTGGATGCAAACCAAGCCACTGAACACAGCACCTGTGTATTTGAGGCTGAAATGCACGGTGTCATATCTACTGCAGCTATTCTTTTAAGGATAAACCCTTTAAGGATAAAGGATGAACCATAAAGTGTTCACTTCTGTACTTGTCGTCAGGTGCGGATGAAAGTAAGGCGGAACACTTCAGCGATGGAGACAAGAGGTGCACAATATGCTCCCAGATCTTCACCACTGAGAGCCAGCTGCAGAAACATCTCCGCGAACATGAGGTCAACGATAAGGTGCGTACAATGGGGAAGTGGCGGCAGTCATAGCCGTAACAAGACGGTGAACACGGTTTTTAACCCTCATCTATCCAGACAAAGTCGGGAGGAAGAGCTTGCTTGCTTTCTGTCATGAGCATGTGTATTCGTATTCTGTCAATTCCACACATTCAGATATTAAGTCTTGCCAGTATAACTGCATCACGTTGTGGTTGGTCACTGGTAGCTGCCCAGTAGAACTGAACTTTCATTATTGCCCCCTAAACAGTTCCACTGGAGCAGATTTAAGTGTCTCGTTAAAGGCCACCCCGAAAGTAGTTCCTATAGTGCTGGGACGTATAGTTAAGTGTTCTTTAATGGAATATTTATTGACTAATTGCACAAAGGCATCTTGAGTGCAGCTAACAGTACCATTGAGGGACGTTTTCAGGATTTCAGCAATTTGACCCTCAGTTTGGTTGAAAAGGCTCATATTCGATGCATCAAGCAGAAAGTCCAGGGAGTTGCTGCCATGCAAATCCAAGCCAGGCACCACAGGATAAACCAGTGCTGCTTGACAACAGAGAGCTGTGATGGTGATATGAGGCGAGAGCATTGGAGCCCTCACCGGAACAGGAAGCTGCATCTGTGAGTGTAACGAAAACTCACACTTTTGTAGGAATAAGAGGGATCTCTCCAGCTGACATCTTCGCCGGAGTTTGGTGCAGGTGAAGAGCACAACTGTCCTGCAGCGGCAGACGACGACGATGTCCCAGCAGCAGACTGGATTTGGGACAAGCGAATGGCTTAGCGTCAAAGCTGGAGGCGTCCTGGATTTTTCAGCTCGGATGATTTTTCACAATGCAGACGTTTAAAGCTGCCGTAGATGCCATTGTTTGTTCGGCAGGCAGAGGCAGCACAGGTCTCAACTTAGTCTGCTAATCAAGATATTTGGTGCTTAGCTGCTTCCAGAGCTTCTGGCCATGACCAGCAGCACGGTGGAGACACTCCGGTGTTTTCTTCATACAGGACACATCTGGGGGTATTTACCTTGTTCAAAATGACATTAAAGCCGATGGGAGCTTCGGGTTGAAGGGATGTAGATAGTAAGTCTATTTTCTGTTCCATACTCCGGAGCAGAAGATGGCGGTAATGCACCAATAAGCTGGATGCCAACCGCCGTAAAACTAGAAGAAGAAGACATTAAAGCCACAACAGTCAGTTACCAGGGTTACTCATCCTGGATGTAAATCTTAATAAGCACAGCCTCAGTTGAGTGGATTTGAAGAAACCGCTGCTAAATAAGACCTGACTGCTGATGTCTTGTGCCGTGTTCTTTCCTCCCGAACTTTGAACAGTGGGAACCTCCGTCGAGCTGCAGGTCTGACTCCACGGATGAATGCAGAATCAACGTGGAAGATTTTTGAAATGTTTAAACTGATAAGACACGAGTTCTGTATGATGTCTCACGCGTAATACACACCAGTGGGTTTGCTGTGAGCCACTCCAGGGGAAGACATGCGCTCAGTTACTGCTGCTGCTGAACGGCATTTGTTGCAGTAATTTGTATTAAAAAGACAAACATTTTAATTTAACATTTTAAACTTAATTTCCACTCTCTCCTCCCGTATTTTGTGGTACATCCTAAAATACATATTCCACTGAAACACGAATCCTTCACACTTAGCATCCCCTGAGTCACCAGATGAGTCAGAGGGTTGTGCTAACTGCCCATGCTTTGTAATGTAATATAATTATCACGTTTTAAGATATTGTGTGAAAGAGGCTCCGTGGAGTTACTGTATGATAATGCATTTAGTGGCTACTATTGGGGGGGGTGACAACAGGATTAATTTGTGTGGGAATTTGTTCTCCCAGGGAGCAACAGATGTGTTTTTTGTGTTGTGAGACTGATATTTTAAATTAACAATGCATGTTTTTAACTCCACACATGCAGAATAAATGCGCACGAATTCATGTTGAGTAATGAAGGTTTTTGCAGTTATTACTTCGTGTTATGAATATTTGTCTAGTTACCCATTAAGTTCGCCCTCTTCTCTCCATTTACCAGCTGCTAATAACTTTAGCAACCATCTTTGGCCACTTCCCTTTTAACATCCATCTAAACTCACTCTCTGTCTCTCTCGCTCTCTCTTACTCAATTCAGTTCAATTCAAAGGGGCTTTATTGGCCTAGGAGATACAGATGTTTCACATTGCCAAAGCAAGTGTAAAAACATGTACATACACAGAAGAATTGGGATTTTGCTGTTAGACATGTACACATACATATGAGTAAGCAATAGCTTAAAATAGAAAACACCCACATGATCACAGACAAGTTAAGCTAGTTTCTTCACCTCGCGCTATTAAGAAGAATGTTGGACTCGTTGAGGAAAACGTCTGTCATTTATTTGATTTGGTCTCCTTGGCCGTCTCTTGTGGCGTGAAATGAAGACATTAGGACTCCACCTTCACCTTCACCTGCAGTTGTGGGCCATTTCAATTCCAAGGCCACTATCTGCACTTACACTACACCTCCTGCATTCTCTCCCGGCTGAAGAGCAGCAGCCTCGGGGTCTGCCGCTCTGAGTAAGGATCACCGACGTCGGCGCTGCTCTCGGCCTTCACGGCAGTCAGAAACAACTCTGAAATGAAGTCAGTCAGCTCCTCTATTAGAACTGGAATTTATTATTGGGGCCGTTTCTGCCCCGTGGGAAACAATTTTTATGTTGTCTGATAATATTCTGTACTTGTATATCACAGTGTTTTTTTTGTCTCTTTCTGTCTTGATACTCACATTGTTTGTGATTAGATGATAGAGTGAAATACTCTGTTCTAACACGCTGTTACTGTCACTTCCACTTCTTCCTTTAACTCGCCATCTCTCCCTTGCAGCCACATCGATGCGACCAGTGCCCACAGACGTTTAATGTGGAGTTCAACCTCACGCTCCACAAGTCCACACACAGGACCTCTGACTTCACCTGCCCCGTTTGCAATAAGAGGTTCTCCCGCATCGCCAGCCTGAAATCTCACATCATGCTACATGAGAAGGAGGAGGTTAGTCAACTGGCCAGTCGCACACAAAGCCATCATAGATTTGCATGTACTCCCATGTCAGGAAGGAACCTTTATTTCTCTGTCTTGTCTCCTCCGCCGACCTTTGCTGCGCACCCTGCAGAATCTAATCTGCGTGGAGTGCGGAGATGAGTTCATCCTTCAGAGCCAGCTCTCCCTGCACTTGGAGGAGCACCGCAAGGAGCTGTCAGGCATCAAGGTCTACACCTGCAAGACCTGCGACAAGGAGTTCAAAACGTCTGCGCACCTCAAGGAGCACATGAAGAGTCACGTCAAGATGAGGTCAGGCGGGGCTGCAGATGCTGCTTTACTTCATTTGACTGAATCAGGCGTAAAGGTGCTAGAAGTTAAATAGTGAACATGAATCCAACAGCTATTAAAAGAAACCATGCAGATTTAGTTCTATTCAAATTCTACAGTCTATGATATTTAGGGATTGTAGCTGCCCACAGTCAGCGCTTTACATTACCTATCATTTTATTTTCCAATTTATTTTTATGCCATATCAATTACAAGGATGCAGTGTATGTGACTCATGGAGACTGAGGAACATCTGAAACAGCAGGACTATCAAGACACACTTAACACCTTCCTGTAGTGAAAGCAGGTTTCATTGCTCATTTTACAGAATGACTCAGAGGATTTTAGTGAAATCCTCTTTTTTTCTGGTCATTTTTAGTGGTGAACAAGTATTCACGAGGCGTAGTCAAGAATGAACCGCATGTCAAGATGTAATAATGTCTGATATTTTTATATTTTATATTTTACAGGCAGTTTTTCATTAGCATAAGTAAATGCCCAAATAAGCCTATAAAGGCAATCGGTCCCCAATGCTGTATACAAACTCTGTATAGGCTATTTATAGTGGAAGCTAATCAACCAAGGTCAAAACCGAGCCCTGCAACAACAACTTGGGAGGACATTACTAGTTCATTGATTTTATTCATCAACTCAAAGTTTCACAAGACGTGGTTTGATCTAAAGCCAAGAAACCAAAACCAAAAATTATCTGTCAGTATTAGGGGCATGCCAGGGGGGGCAGATAATACCCAAAACAGCTGACCTGATCAATGGATCCAAAGTGTACAAATGAGGCATGTGGCTACAGTATATTGTGGCACAGACTTCTGCAATCTTAAAACACAACCATGTACACTGTGTAACGGAAAAGCACTATAAAGTAAATCTAGTTGAAGCTCCAGCAGATGTTCACCTCAGTGCAAAATCCACAAAAAGGAGTCTAAAGAATAGTGTATAAACACTAAGAGGTGAATGTTGAAAGCACTTGTTTTATATTTAGTTATGAGCTGACTGTACAGTGACTCACTGACGTCTAGTATGCCAATTGTGTTGACTAATCAGGAACTACCTCGCATCAAAAAAACACCAGTCACTACTTTTTCATGTTTTTCTTTCCATTAAGTCTTAGAAGCATAATGCAAAATGTTTAATGCTCTATCAGTCTGCCTCCCAGTTATATACTTTGTGTTGTCACAGTGTCAGTTGCACTTTTTTTTGCTATCTCATGGGGGAAAATTGCAAAGAAACATGAGAAGGATTTGTACATTAGAGTGATTCCAATCACACGAACAACTTACATAAAGCACAAACATTGTTTAAATAGATAAACAATCCTGCAAGGGTTAAGTGCACCAAAACGAAAGAATGATCAAATGTGCCTTGTGGTCATGGGTGAATTCCTGGCATGTAAAAAAAAAACCAGTTTGACATATTTTTCGTGTTCCTCTCCTTCCACAGGCCGCTCACCTCCAGTGCCAGAAACTACAAGAAAAACATCGACCGCAGTGGGTTCACAAACAGCTGCCACCACTGTGGAAAGGCTTTCAAAAAGCCCAGCCAGCTTGTTAGGCACATACGAATACACACAGGTGAGTGAAAGGCCCAGAAAAGGGGCGACATGTTTAGGTTACATAAATCTAATGCCCAGTTAACGATTCACGCTCAAAGGAATTGCTATAAAAAACTCTTGCGTGGAAGAGTGTTGTTCTGCAGGTTGCACAAAGCCTGAAGTGGGTGTTTCCTAAGGTGTGGGTGGGCGCTGGCACCAGGTTGTAATTGGTGGGGGCTCGGTGGCCTGTCGTGGGCACAGCAGGAGACTCTGCTCGTGTGTGGGCAGTTCTGTTCCTTGATTTGAGTCTTTTAGGGGCCCCTAAATTTAATTCTAGACAGTATTACATGGCTCACATTTACCTTTCTATGACGGGACTCACTCGGATGACGTTTTCCTCGATGAACTGACTCCAGCACCACAAACTCCTGGGCAGTCTGCTGTGTTTACCTCTCCATCTCTGAGGGACTGTACACCTCAGCTCAGTTGATCACTCTGCTGTCACGCAGAGATGTTGTGTGTGTGTGTGTGGGGGGGGGTGCAGAACCTTGATACGCTCTTTAAATCCTAATATTCTTGTGTGCATGTGCCGCTTGTTCAGCCTCCACCCACATGTTCTTTACACATCGCGCACATGTTAATTTGTTTGGCTGGCTGGCCGGCTGCATGACTAATGGTGGATGGCGTTGATTCCTCTGTGCTTCGAATCTCAAACAGCTCTTAAGCTGATGAGGCGAAGAGGCTGCACACATACACAGAAACACACACTCGCATTATCCCTCATTCTCTCACTCTTTGTGACGCACAGAAGAGTGAGGGTAAGGGTACAAGATAGTGTTTGAGTCATCTTTATTTAGGCTTGAAATAACACCAACAATGGCCTTATGTAGGTGACAAAATTATCTAAAAACAGATTTAATGGATTTGTTGACTATTTTAAGTCCTTAAGATGGCCAGGCTGTCCTGTATTTCTTTTTGCCCAAAAGTATTAAATTACAAAACTGTGTGATATGACTAGAATGTAAGATTGAGGAACGTGACGAATTGCATTGAAATAATAAAGAAATAAACATTAAAACAAATTTTTTTTTAACATTAGATGCTTCTGCAGGATTAGAGGGTGTCATATGCTGTACAGATGTGATTTTAACAAGAGAGAGCACCTTAAAGAAGCCCCCAGTTTCTAACCATAGCCTTCACTATTAACTTTTTATTTGGAAGTTCATTCAGATTCTTGAAAATGCAGTTAAGTCAGGTTGTCACCAGTATTTCCAGCATCCTGTTTGACCTGACCGTGTCCTTCCCCCGTCCGTTCAGGTGAGCGGCCCTTCAAGTGCTCGCATTGCAGCAAGGCTTTCAACCAGAAGGTGGTGCTGCAGACTCACATGGTGAGACACACTGGGGAGAAACCTCACCTCTGCATGTTCTGCCCCGCTTCCTTCTCCCAGAAGGGGAACCTGCACTCCCATGTTCAGAGAGTTCATTCTGAGGTAAGAGCACAGCACTAAAATGACTCAAATGAACTACCTCAAATACCGTACAGGAAATCTCATGGTGTGATGTGATACCACCTGGGATTAGGTGGTTGTGTATTACAGCAATGTAAGAAGCTGCCCGTTTTCCTTTGCATTCTCACCACAGTTATTATTTTGCAGTAATTGAAGTGACATTAAAATGCATCTCCATATTGCACGTCACACCTTTTCATCACTGTCTGAAATGGAAAAACAAGTTTTGACACGTCCATCACTACTTGAATCCTCCCTAAATCTTCTTGGAATTGAGCAACGAGTAGAAATAAATCTCGCTGATTTGTTTTCAGGCCAGTCACAACCAAGATTATGTTCCGTGTCGGTTCTTTTAATTCTCTGAGCTTTTATCATCTGCCAAAGAGCTTTTCTTTGTTAAACAGGTGAAACGTCGTCCCACAGGAATGAGAAAGAATTTAGTTATGGATGCAGTTTTGTGTGTTTTGTAAAGGCCCAAAAATACTCTGTGCAAATCTTCAAACAAAGTGGAATAACTGAGATTATGTCACTCACATAATACCTCATTGAGCCAAGTACATTTTTGAAATAAGTGAACAATAACGTTGAGTTCGAAAGACGTGAGCTTACCGGACCTCTGAACATTGCTCCTTATCTCAGCTTGAGGCCAGAGACTACACAGCTGTTTTTCCAAGGAATGTGATTTTCAGCCCTGTTGATAGGTTTGATGGCTAACGAAGATCAGATGCTGTGTGCAAATTGTTGCAATGCGGGTTTCTGCTTACAGGGGAGAATTAGCACCATAAAACCTTGAATTCACTGATATAATACAATTGTAGGAAACAATGATCTTTAAGTGTTTCTGTCGTTTATTGAACAGCTGAGCTCAGGGAGTGAATGAGGCAGCCTTCAGTAAAAGCGGCTAGTGCTTTTAAATTGAAACGATTCCTGATTTTATAGTCCATTTATAGTTTGTTGTTCGGTTGCAAAGATGCTCCTTGTCTTCATCAAACAAGAGGAGAGCAGAAATCAAAAACTAAATGACTGGTAAATGGTTTGAATTTATGGACGCATGCATACGTTGAAGTGCTAATAAAGCTGTTTGTCAAGCAGAGGGAATATCAGAAACTAGACTTTTCATGCAGCTTACCAGGTCCTGTTAATTCAGTATCATTTATTTTATTCCGGTTGTTGACCAGTGTATTTTGGTTTCTTTTTGTACACCCCCTTCACACACCCACTGAATTAACAGCCCTCCTGCTCCCAGCTTGTTACATTCAATGCAGCAGGACACTTTGCCATATTGTCTGTCTGCCAGAAAGGGAATGGGGTGAAATTGTTGCCCCTTTGTTCCCCATTTGGTTCTTCTCTTTTGTAAGCAACCCATTTTAAAGATCCCTTCTGATTTATCCATCCTAATTCAGCCTGGACTTTGGTCTCTGGTGGTGCTCTGTACCACCAAGGTCACTTCCTCTCAGTGCTAAACTGTCTGTGGTTGAGAGGTCGAAAGACTTGTACACAGCAAAGTCCTCCCTAGGTGCCCAAATGTTGGTGTTGACAGATAATGAATTCTTCTGTGTGTGTGTGTGGCTGTCCTTTTGTAGGGTTTGTTAGGAAAGCCCATTAATGGAGGGAGGGATAGTGGTGGGAGTAGCTCCTAGTTGATGATTGCTTCCAGTAAAGGTGGCTGCAGTCTGGGCTGGGTCAGCTTTCTGGCAGCCTGAGTGTAAAGCAACACAATGATCTCCATCACAGGATGCACAGTGGTGGGTCCCCCATCAGTGGGTGTGCCACAATGCTCAGTGCTGGTGCATTTTAGCAAAAAGGTAATAAAGCCTTAAAGCATTAAAGATGCTTTGCGCTTGCATACCAAGCTCTACTCCAATGTGGTTGACTACAGCCAGTGCAAGCTGAGAGATGAAATAACCTGGGAGCTATACCTTCTACAAATCTGAGAAAGACCATCTGAAATTGTTTGTCATGGTGGCCCATAGGTTAGTTTGCTTTTATATTAATAAGAATTTGTTTATGACTAAATGCCATCAAGGCATAGGACAATTAGCCTCAGCTTTGCTTTATAGCAAATTTTAGCATGCTGACACACTAAACGTAGCCTGGGGAACACGGCAATTGTTATACCTGCCAAAAATCCACATGTTAGCATTATCGGTGTGTGTTAGCATTTAGCTCAAAGCATCATTGTGACTACATACAGCCTAAGAGAGCCGCTAGCGTGGCTGTAGACTGTCAGTCTTGTTAGTGAAGATCGGTGACTTCCCATCACACCCTGTCATTCTTCGGTGAGATGTACTGTATCAACCTGTCCCAGGTGATTTCAAATAATGTAATACATATACTTGTAGTGATTGTGTCTTTCCAGCGTATACTGAGGCTTCATGTAAGGATATTAGAATTACATTATTCAGGTAAATAAAAACCACATTAACAGGGGTCCCTTGTTTTTCATCCATTTTGTTTGAGAAACTGACTGCCACCTTGTCCGATTAAAAAGCCTCGCATGAAATCACCACCGATGTGCAGTCAGGTTGTATTAACGCTGCCAAGCTCATATTTGATGGCCGGTTTTGCCCCGTCCACTGTTTTCCATTCCACCTTGGAGAAAAGTGTTTATGTAAGTCGAATGATCTTTCAGGGATTCAATTGGCCAAATGGCCTGCTGAGTTAATTTTCAACACTTTTTCTTACACGTTCTCTTCGTCTTTTTAATAAAAGAGCTTTGAACCAATTGGATCATAGTTTGTTTTTTTTAACACTTGCTCACATGATTGTGTACTCTATGCTAAAAGCCCGTGATGGGGCCAGTTGATTGAATTACTTCTGAAAATCCAAACAGCAGGACCGTTTGAATAATGCATATCATTTTCACAAGTGTTCTTCAGCTTTCCTGTTGCAGATAGAGTTTGTCGTTAAGACTGACTGATTTTATGAATAAATTATGGTCAGGTGTTGTTCGCAGTAGATTTCGTGAGCAGATGCATACCCAGGAGCCAGGGGAGTAAAATCATCGTGGTTAAATCCAATAAAGATTAAGATTAAGAGTCTGTCTAGATCTGCTCTTTTAGAAAAAGTGCTATGAGATACCTTTGTTATGATATGGCGCTATATAAATAAAATTGAATTGAATAAAGTGTTTGGTCATGTAAGTCATAGGCATGAGACAATAACACCGTCTGCAGGTAAAATGGCATCTAAATTCAATTTATTTTCAATTCAATTTTATTTATATAGCGCTATATCATAACAGAGTTATCTCATAGCACTTGTTAATATAGAGCAAGTCTAATCCAACTCTACATGTATAGACCCAACATTTCCACCATGAGCAAGCGCTAGGCGACAGTGGCAAGGAAATACTGCCCTTTAACAGGCAGAAACCTCAGGCAGAACCAGGCTCTTGGTGTCATCTGCCTCGACCGGTTGGGTAGAGAGAGAAAAAACACCATATTGGGGGGCGGGGGTGGTAGGGTGAGAGCAGGATGAAAGAGAACACACAGTAACACAGTACAATTCCACATACAGAAGATGCAAAGCAATGACACCTACAATGTTACTGAAGCCGAAATAATCAATAGTAATTAGCAGCATAACAACAGCTACACTAATAACAACAGTAGCAGCAGCAGGCGGTCCGCATCCACTCGACGAGACCCGTGTTCACCCAGACTGCGCAGAACCAGGTCCCGAAGATCCAGACTCCAGATGACCAGCCTTTGGTCATCACAGATTCAGGTGCTGAAGCTCAGAACAAAGTTGTTTAACTGTTAAACTGTGAAAACCAGATGCAGAATATAAATCTACAAACCTACCTAAAAAGTCCAAGTCCTTGGGAAAGACACCAAACCCCAAATTGCTCCCGATGGTTGGCCATCACCTTGCGTGGTAGCTCGCTGCCATCGGTGTGTGAGAGTGCGAGTGTGCGTCATTGAGGCTGATTTCAACTGCTTTTGGTTGTTACACTTCAACAGACACTTTACACCCTTTCGGTGCTTCAAATTCAACTGACCCTTCAACTGCCTTAAGCGCTTGAACTTCAACTCCAACTCCCATGCAAACAATTGACATTTTAACCCGTTTTCCAACTGCAATTTCCGTGGTAAGTGAGCACATTTATATTGTCTAGTTATTATTTTATGGTGGTTCACAATAGAATAATACATTAGCACTACCAAGACAGTGGGCTTAGAGTTAGAATCTCAGTTTCTAAAGTTAAAATAACCCCTCCAGTATAAGCTTATCCCCCCAGGCCGACTACCTTTCTACTTCCTTAATGTGTGACCTCACTAAACTTGCTGCCTTCAATTTCCTTTTTTTAATATGCCTTATCCCCAAATCTCCCTTGCTGCATCAACCACCAACTATGTGTCAACCCCGCTCGCACAATTAATGACATGAGAACATCCAAATTTCATCTACTATCTATAGTTATGAATTCCCCCCGTTCTTTCTCCATAGACCCAATTTCTATCCCAATCTCTTTGTCATTGTTGCTGTCTTTCCTTCACTGACTTCACCGCCTTCTCATATGACATCTATTTCACCTCTCTCCCATCTTTCACAGTCCTTTGCTCCCACCCTAATGATCACCACTTCAGTAAAAACACACATCTTGGCCCTATGAGAAAGGACACTTTTCCTGTGTCCAACCATGTGTTCTACACCCGTTCACACTCATCCTTAACGCAGCTGCCACATGCCCATCATCATGATGGTACTAGAGCTCTTTCATATGCTTTCACACCCTCACAAACATTCTCCAAATGTATCCTTTCTGATAACTCAACCACCTGCCCTGACAAACTCTCTACTTCCATTTGCTGTAAACAACCCCTGTCCACTGACGGTGATCTTCAGCTTCACCAGAGGTTCGCACCCCATTGAAAAGCAATTAACTTCCTTCATGCTTTTTTCTGTGGCTCACTCAGCAGTCGCACTTGGTCTTATGGATTTTTGGTTTTTGGATGTTTTTAGCATCACTTAAAACTTGATTTCCAGCCACCACTTGCTCTCATTTCAGTTATGGATGTCTTCTCAGTGGTTCCATTTTTAAGCAATTTTTCCCTCTCTTACTTCAGCATCTTACTCATTCAAATCAATTTTATTTATATAGCACTATATCATAACAAAGTTATCTCAGGGCACTTTTTCATATGGAGTAGGTCTAGACCAACTCTTTATTTACAGAGACAGTGGCAAGGAAAAACTCCCTTTAACAGGCAGAAACCTCGAGCCTAACCAGGCTCTGGGTGGGCAGTCATCTGCCTCGGGGGGTGTAAAGCAATAGTAGTAGTAACTATTGATGTTAATATTTATAAAATTAATACTAATGGCAATATAATAATAGTAATACTAATAATAAGAGCAATAAGAATAACACCAGGAACATGGGGGAAGCAGGTGGCTGCATCCACAGATCCAGACTCTACAGCTCTGGAGGCAGAAATACCTGCAGAAAGCAACAGAGGGAGAGAGCGAAAGGGAAGCAGTCAAGTTAGTAACAAGCATCAATGGGATAAGTGTGCATATAGGTGGAGAGGGAGAGAGGAGCTCAGTGCATCATGGGAAGTCTCCTGGGAGTCTAGGCCTATAGCAGCATAAGTAAGGGGAGGCTCCAGTAAAAATGTAACTTAAGAGGGATCTCATATATTAGAACA